>JAJOZX010000554.1:0-72500 GCA_023014485.1 Bathynomus jamesi | reverse complement strand
TTTCCAATATTTTCTCCTGGTGATCTAATAGCTGTGATAGGCATGATCTTTCAGTCCTGAAACCACGTTGATTTGGGTTGTCGTTGTACGAGTTCTTTTCTCGTAGGTAGTTTCGCTTCTAATTATACGTTCAAAGCGCTTTATAAGGTGTGAGGTGAGAGCTACCGGCCGATAATTCTTGGGCATTGCTCCGTTTCCACCTTTGAATAAAGGGGCAATATATATATATATATATATATTTTTTTTTTTAATCAAGTCATCCATAACATCGTGATCCTGATATTATTTATCTCAAATCTTAAACCCCAATTTTTGTCACTATTCCGAAATGTGATTACTGCATAGCGTCTGAGGTGGCGCCCCGATATCTCAAACCTCGTGTCCCCTTATCAGAATGCGTGGATGACTGATTCTAAAGCTTTACCAGAGGGGAATCAGCCAGATGTGACGATCTCCCCCCCCTTCTTCCCTTCCTCCAGCGGCAGTAAACGCTAAAAAAAAAGACTGGGATCCTTTGAACACCGGAATTCAAATTTATCAAAATGTGTTCGCTGTTGATAAGAGCGAAGGCCGAGCCCCTTTACATCGCACGCTAAGCGCTATCCTAACCTAATTAATCTAATTAATTTTTTACATTTAAATCTACTTATTTTTTCTCATAGTGGGAATTAAGGTTAATAATTTCGATATTAACTTAGAGACGGTACCATTTTTATACTCGTACGTAGCCCTTATAATTTTGGCCGTTTTAAGTCGGCCGATTATAAAGTCCTAAAGCTTAATAAGGGCGAAATTAAATAAAAATAAATAATCTAGTTTCGCAATTATTTACGTCATTGTAAATTGTAAAACCAATATATTTATTTTAATAATAATAAGAGTTAGTTAATTAAAAAAAAAACTGTACTGTAAAATGTGTCATAAAATTATTTAGGATTACGATATATCATCCTATTGTAAGGAAGGTGTACGTACGGTAAGTTTGATGCGTATGTTTCTTACCGTATTGTTTGTGGCGTTTATTTATCGATAAAACTTTTTAATTACAATGGAAGTTTCAAAGTATGAAAGTATTTATTTTACTTTTTTTTTTACTTTTTTTTTTTATCTTATCAAATTATTAAATATGAAACGCCCATCTGCGTTTGTAACAACATTTATAAAAAAAAAAAAAAGTGTGGTCGGGAGGGAGGAGGAGGATTCGGCCGGGAGAGTAACGTAATGTCGTATGCAAGCGCTTAAATTCGTATTTAAATCTTTAATTAAGCGGGTTAATTATATTAAATTTTAGCGAAAGGTATTGAAAAATTAGAAATAAGTTTATGAATAATTTAATTTCTCTCTCTCTCTCTCTCTCTCTCTATTTATATATTCTCCACTTTCCTGTAAAATTTCCTTGGCTACTTTTCCAGGGTCAAGGTATTTTCTTCAACCTTTTTCCGTACCTGCCTCTGGCAGGGAGGGAGCGGAGGGTGGGGAGAGAGCCTTCTACTTTTCTATCCAGTTTTCTACTACTGGTAGCATAGTTGAAAGACAAAATTTTCCCTGGCACCCGTTGCCATTGGTACCTCCTCGGTATGGGCCGCAAGGCCTTTTGAGGTACTTCTTTTCCTTGTAACTCCTTGTAACTCTCTCTCTCTCTCTCTCTCTCTCTCTCTCTCTCTCTCTCTCTCTCTCTCTCAACATGGGTTTAGACGGCATAGGTCGTGTCTCACCAACTTGCTCGAGTTTTTCCACGTCATGTTGAGTGAGTACGATAAGAGTAGGGCGATTGATATACTTTATCTCGACTTTCAGAAAGCCTTTGATAAGGTACCTCACCGCCGGCTAATGGCGAAAGTGCGCGCGCTGGGTATCGGTGGGGAAATAGGTAGGTGGATTGAAAACTGGCTAAGGAATAGGCGGCAGAGGGTGGTAATTAAAGGGGCTAGTTCGGGTTGGGCCTCGGTCACTAGTGGGGTTCCTCAGGGTTCCGTTTTGGGGCCACTGTTGTTTACCATTTACATAAATGATATCGACGGTGGCATCGTCAGTCGGATCGCCAAATTCGCTGATGACACCAAGCTTGGGCCAATGTTGGGACGCCCGAAGCGATCGAGGAACTGCGTGCGGACCTAGGTAGGATAGGAGAGTGGTCCGAAAAATGGCAAATGCCGTTTAACTTGGGTAAATGCAAAGTGATGCACATTGGCTACGCCAATCCCAAGTCGGACTACTCGATGTTGGGCAGTAATATCGAGGTGACTGATTTAGAAAGGACTTGGGTGTGCTAATTAGCAGCGACCTTAAGTTTACGAAACAGTGTGTAGAGATGGAAAAGAAAGCCCAGAAACTATTGGGTTATATCAGGAGGCAATTTCAGTTTCGGAACAAGGAGATTGTGCTCTCACTGTACAATTCCCTTGTTCGGCCGTACCTGGAGTATGCTGTGCAGTTCTGGTCGCCCACCCTCAGGAAAGATATTGAGAGACTGGAGCGAGTGCAGGCGAGGGCCACAAAGTTGATCCCTTCCGTTAGGCATATGGGCTACAATCGACGGTTACGCGCCCTGAACTTGTTTTCGCTTGAAACTCGGAGGCTGCGCGGTCAACTGATCGAGGTTTTCAAGCTCTTACGAGGGTTCAACGATGTCGATTTTAGAAGTATGTTTAGTTTAAATGATAACCCAACTCGCAACAATGGTTGGAAGTTGGATTTGAAACGGTTTAGGACTAGTGTGTGTGGGAATTACGTTACGTATAAGATCTGTGACACATGGAACAGGTTACCTTCGGAAGTTGTGAACAGTTCCTCTGTGGATCAGTTCAAGAAAAGGTTAGACGAAATCTTGCACACTATTTGAGTGTGTCAACATTTAGGACCTCAGTCCTGCGGAAATTTCTTTTCCTGTAAAATAGTTGATATCTGGAACCAACTTCCCTCAGAGGATTGTTTCCAGTCAAAGTGTAAATCTGTTTAAAAATAGGCTAGACAAAGTACAGAACACACTCATAGTTTAAGATTAAAACCTCGAAAACTCTGCAGGAGTCGCTTGCTCGGTGTCTCTGTGAGCAAGCTAAATATAGAGCTATTTATATATTCTCCACTTTCCTGTAAAATTTCCTTGGCTACTTTTCCAGGGTCAAGGTATTTTCTTCAACCTTTTTCCGTACCTGCCTCTGGCAGGGAGGGAGCGGAGGGTGGGGAGAGAGCCTTCTACTTTTCTATCCAGTTTTCTACTACTGCTAGGATAGTTGAAAGAAAAATAGAAAATTTTCCCTGGCACCCGTTGCCATTGGTACCTCCTCGGTATGGGCCGCAAGGCCTTTTGAGGTACTTCTTTTCCTTGTAACTCTCTCTCTCTCTCTCTCTCTCTCTCTCTCTCTCTCTCTCTCTCTCTCTCTCTCTCTCTCTCTCTCTCTCTCTCTCTCTCTCTCTCTCAATTGTTTCTCCAATACTTCTTAATTAAGTTTTCGCATAAACCACATTTTTAAGTCCGTCAATATTTTTTAATGAATTTCTATTTGCGTTTCCTTCAAGTTTATATATATATATATATATATATATATATATATATATATATATATATATATATATATATTGTGATGATGAAATAAATAACCGTCGGTGAAAGGAGAGGATGTAGCAGCTTTGTTGGTCGTTGTTGTCTTGCCGTTATCAACAGAAAAAGATTAAACAATCGCATTCATGACAACCAATTTCATTAGGATGAGCTCGACCTCCAATTGAATAGAGTTCCACTCCCGATTTATTCGAGAATTATGATATGTTGAGTTCGTGTAGTGAGAAATGTCACGCACGAATTACGGTTGGCAGTTACATGCGGGTCCGTTCAATTTGGCCGTTGTGCGGGGAGGCGCCTCGAGTGCATATAGGGGTTGTTGTTGTTGTTGTTTGCTATATTTGTTATAATGTAAATCGGCTTCGCAACGAGCTTCCCAAACGAATAAAGCAAACGCGCGTAAATAGACGCTGATGATAAACTTACACGCGCGTTTGTTGAGCGTACGTGGAAAGGCGTGAGCGTATTTGGCGGTCTCGCCACTTCACCGGATGCTTCAGTGTGAGCGATTTCGGTCCTCGGTTGATCAAATCGACAAAGGATTCGTTCGTTCGCTTTTAATTCATCACCAGTTATTGGACTTTTCTCGTTTTATAGATTCGAGAGAAATTTTTGTTCGCAGTCCCGTTTTCAGAGTCGTTTTTTTGCGCGCATCGCATTTGGTAGCGGATTTAAGGGGGTCGACTCCCCCCCCCCTCCTTTGGCTCTAGGTACCTATTTTGGCGTCCCATGGGCCACGAATGATATATTTTAGTTACCGCGTGTTTGGTACGCCTTCATAGGCGTTTATCTTTCGTCTATTTTCTCTGATAATGGTGGGAAGTGATCGTTCGCAATTTTACGTAGGAGTATCCGTTACGAGTTCATCTCGTATTCCCGTATTTCATTTTGCTCCCTTCGGAATATCCGAGTAGTGGCTAGCGACGTTTCAAAAACTAACCCTTTAAGGACTGAAGATGCCAATTGCTAACGTTTCAAATACACGCATTCATAACTTTAACCCTACAAAAAATTCAGGGCTCAAAGGGTTAAAGTAACGTATACTAATGGCAATAATTTTAAACGTTCGCTAAATATGTAGGAATTAAAACGGAAAGCGAAGGATCGTCGATGTTAGAAGTTTTTCAAAATGAGCCTCGATAAGAACGCCCAATCCGATGGAAAAAGATTTTTTTTTCCGACTTACCCGCTCGTATTGTAAAGGTATAAGGAGGAGGAGTTTCGGATCCGACGGCGCCTTTAAAGCGGTCTGGCCCCCCACCCCTTCGAAGATTCCTAGATCCGCCACTGATTATATTTAAACGTTTCCACTCCGAACTCGGGGTGTTTTCGGGGGGAAAGGGGGGGGGGGGTTGAGTGGAATTTAATACGCCTCGAACGCGGGTCTATTTAGACGCGAAAAATATCGGTTAGAGTCGTTAATGTTTCGAAACGCCTCTCGTCGCGCGCATCTATAAATGGGTCGCTGTCGATATACGTTTCTACCATATTCTTTAATAGCTTTCGTACGAAAGATTGTTAAAGAAAAAGTATTCATAAAGAAGGTAAATATTTTAAACCGCGCGAACGTTAATGCATTTCTGTTCGTCTAAAATTTTATACTCGAAACAAAAAAAATTACCATAATTCCGTTTACGGTGTACGAGTAATTTTTTTGCGAGTGAACGTTCGTTAAAGCGAGGTGTAATAACTGTTATTTCTTCATCTTATCGTATGAATGAACACACACACACACACATATATATATATATATATATATATATATATATATATATTATATATATATATATGCGAAAATAATGCTTATTATTTTATTTCCTGTTTGGTATAATAAAGGCATTATCTTTCATACCGACCTTCATATAATGTTATCTAGATGAATAGAGAGTAGAAATTATTTAGCTAAAGTTTCAATAACGTTTCATATATTTTTAAATGCCAACAATCATCATCTTACCCTGAAGTATTGGGAGACGAAAATACTATACCAGAATACACACACACACAACACACACACACACACACACACACACAGGGTGAGTCAAAAGTATGGAAACAGGAACTATGCTTTTCAATGCAAATATATATGTATATTTCCATTGAAAAGTATAGTTCCTGTTTCCAGACTTTTGACTCACCCTATATATACAAGGTGTTTCAGGAGGAAAGGTCAATACTTCGGGAAGTGATAGTATCGGTCATTGTGAGAAAAAAAGTTCATATGAACGTGTCTCTAATTCTGAGTGGTTATGGAGATAGAGCTGTTTGAATCTGATGCGCGCGCGGCTCTTCCTCCCCCTTCCCTCCCCTATAAACTTGACCATGTAAGCTGTAATGTAAGCGTGTAACATAAGCCAATCGACAGTCGACTGTTGTGAGTGACATTGTTTGGTGTTTTGAAGCAGTGTTAAGAATGCCACACACCTTCACACGTGCCGAATATGCGGATATGGTGTATGTCTACGGTTTTTGCGATGGAAGTGCGACAGCTGCTGTTGCGGAATACCGTCGACGGTTTCCGAACCGCAGAATTCCGGATCGAAGTGTGTTTACCAGGGTTTTAAACACATTGCGTGAGATTGGTACGGTACGCTTCCCAGCGCTCGTGTTTCATCTGAACGTGAAGGTCAACAGGATGTGGATGAAGTGGAAAACGTTCTTCAGTTGGTAGAGCGTGTTAGTCCTACTACTAGCTCACGAAGAATTTCTACGAGTCTCGGTGTACCACACACGAGAGTATGGCGAACATTACGTGAGGAAGGCTCGCATCCATATCATGTACAGCGTGTACAACACCTTCAACCAGGAGACGCTGCCATGCGACTGGAATTTTGTCATTGGGTAAATGCTAATCGCCGATTGCTTCGATTAATACTGTTCACCGATGAAGCTACTTTCACCCGTGACGGTATCAACAACACTCGTAACTCTCATCGGTGGTCAGACGAAAATCCAAATGCCACTGTGGAAACAAATTTTCAACATCGCTTCTCTGCCAATGTGTGGTGCGGTATCATCGATGATCGGCTGATTGGCCCTGTTACTTTAGAGAATCGTCTTACAGGACAAAGTTAACTACAATTTCTGCAAAATAAATTGCCAGGACTATTGGAGGATGTTCTTTTGGCTACACCCGCTGGTACGGTATGTACATTCAGCATGACGGAGCTGCTCCACATTCTATCCGTCTGGTGATGCAATACCTAAATCAAACTTTCCCTGGTCGATGGATCGGCCGCGGTGGTCCCATTCAATGGCCACCAAGGTCTCCAGACCTCTCTCCGTTAGTTTATTGTTTGTGGGGGGTGGATGAAAAGTCAAGTTTACGAAAGAAAGGTGGATACACGAGACGAATTGCTCGCGCGCATTTTGGATGCTGCTGCCCGCATAAAGGAACGTCAAAATCAACTCAGACGAACAACACGCGATCTTCGCACACGAGTTGCAAAGTGCATTGAGGTTGACGGTGGGATTTTTGAAAATGTATTGTAAACTGTAACAAATTTGTCATTTCTGTATCTGATACCATTCAAAATGCCAATGTTTTAACATTAAATGTTAGAAACAGTAATTGGTTTCTCTCTCTTGATTACCATTAACAATGCTTTTGTATTTGTAGATTCAAACAGCTCTCTCTCCGTAACCATTCAGAATTAAACACATGTTCATATGAACTTTTTTTTCTCACAATGACCGATACTATCACCTCCCGAAGTATTGACCTTTCCTCCTGAACACCCTATATATATATATATATATCTATATATATATTTATATATATATATATATATATATATATATATATATATATATTAGGGTGGTCCAAAACGTTAAAGCATCGACTAAGTTCTCTCCACAAGGTTGGTTTTATGCCTCCTGTGTGAACAGTATTTGTGCAAAGTTTCACGTTATTCGGTTAATATTTAGGGGTCGCCCCACTTGCCCCCTTTTTGAAAATTTGGGAAAATATATAGACAGCTGAATAACTAAATTTTTTTTTTGGTTCTCAAAGAATATGAAAGAAAACAGTAAGACAATAGGACATGATAATGGGTGTATCTTCATTATTTCTTCTGCATCAGAGTCGCCTTGGATGGTATTGGTATCTGTTTTTCGGTGGGCGGCTACGAGTTGTAGGAGGTACTACTTCTGGTCCTCGTTTCGTGTCAAAGTGTCATTGTAGCGTTGTGCGAGAGCAATACCTCGCTCGGCAGCATCATTGACGACTTTCATCTTTAAGGCGCGATCTCTAAGTTCCCTGTAGTTCTTGTCATTTGGCCATTCCCGTGGATCTTTTTGAAGTAACTGGCGCGCTTCCTCCTTACCTCCAACTTTCAAGGCATCAAAGAGGGTCAATGTCCTTTTCGTGACGAAGGATGCCACATCATTTTCAACACCAGCTTCCGCCATGTCGATTCGTCGGGGGCAGCCATTCTTTGGGGATGTTGGAGGTGTTGAACCATTCTCCTTTTGGTATCAGGATCGATCCTATTATCGAAGAAGGCCAGTCCAATCAGATGCTCCGACAAGTACCACAGGTGGCGTCTTAGAGCTGTCTTCGCCGCTTGTGCAGCTCCTCTGTGTGGATATTTTTCCAGAAGATGCAGCATTTTGAGATCAATGAGAGGAGCTTGTGTCCCCATTGGCGCTTCATGCCAGTACTTGACGTAAATCAGACTGACAAATAAAGCCAGCTGAGTCACGTTTCGTTCTTCGCGTGCTGTGAGCTTGAATTGATTGTGAAAGAGGTAGATTTTGAGCGCATAAATCGCCTTCGCCATCCATCTCGCGTGGTGCATGGGACCCGGAGCTCGGATAAAGAGTTGACCACCAGTCTTTCCCCCCAGGAAGAGCAAAGATAGTTCAAGGAACTCCTTGTAGTCGTCACGAGGTTGGCTTGCCTGAAGAGCGTTAGGTAAGTAAGTGAGCATCTCTTTTCTCATCTCTTGGAGTTGAGGGTTCTCGAACAAGCTGTCCGATGCTGAGACAAATGCTTCGTGGGTGAGAGGATGGCCATTCCTTTTGAAATCGCTTAAAAGGCCTGTTTCAGGACTTCCTGTTGAGCCAAATATTGAGGCAAAGACATCAGCAAGTACGACTTCAAGTATATGATGTCGACAACCTATCCAAACTAGCTCGTGACCCAATGCTTCTTCAATCCTGACACAGGCTCCGCGATGTAAACCCGTGTTTGACGCAGTGGTATCGAAGACGAGACCTCTCACATGCTGTTCCACGTTCCATAATTTCATAGTTTGAAGGCATGCCTGGGCCTGTGCTTCTCCAGTTCCTTGTTTCATCTTTGGGACACCAAGCAGCTTCTCCTGTCCATTGAATGTTATAAGGATTGCTATCCGATGCACATTCGTCTTCTTCCCTTCAATGCCGGGGAGAAGCTTTCCGTCCCAATGGAGAAGGACAGGGTCTTCTAGAGAGAATGATTCTAGGTCTTCTCGAGCTGCCTGTTCTCGCCCACTTTCTCTGTAGCGATGAATAGAGCTCCGAGAGCACGTCATCCCAGACAGATCATGCCCCGCGGCCTGTAATACAGCTCCAGTTACGAAAACAGCATTCCGGTCAGAAAGATTGGTGCGATCCATTGCTCCAATGACTTCTGGAGATTGGAAAATGTTCGTAACCTTGTTCTTGGGACGCTTTGGTGCCGGAGCTTCATACGAAGAAGGATCGGAACTGATGGTCTATAGTCGTCGTCGTCTTGCGAAAAAAGGGAAGAAGAAGAAGAGGAAAGATCAATTGATGACACTCCTGCTTCTTCCAAATCTTTCTGTGTTGCTTCATGCCTTGCCTTCCTCTTGGCTTCCTTCTCCATTCTGGATCGCTTTCTGTCCTCTTGTGTAGTCGTTTCCTTATCAATGCCAGCCATGCTGCAAGAATTGACGTCCTTGCGCTGCATGGACAGGAATTTCGGTCCTCAACGTTGACGATTGTGCTCATGGCATCACTGGTTGCGATGTCAAACAGTTCCTGGATGTCCGCTTTGAAGATGTCTTCATTCATTCTATCGCTGGCACGTTGCCTGGTCCTGTGCTTCTTGAGTGTTTTGTAGCGGTCTAAAAGCTTTGAAAGCTTACGGACACAGGAGTCGATCCGTTGAGTTGGGATCCGCGCTCGGGTCCAGACTTCAATCACCCTCTGGCATGCCTGGTTCAGACTGTCGGAGGTGGTTTGCTTTTGATTGATGTGGTGGTATTGCCCCAAGAGGAGGGCGTCAAGGCATGTAGGGAGCCTTGACGTGGATAAAGTTCCAGTTGCCATCCCTAGAAGCCAAACTTTTGGAATTGATCGAGTTTGAGCCATCGGACCCTACGGAAGAAAAGTACATTACAGTATATAATATATATATTCAGAGTGGGGCGACCTCTAAATATTCACCAATCACGCTGCAATTTTGCACAGACCATGTGGACACTAAATGGACAAACACCACACTTGTGGAGACTATCTAAGACAATTTTGAAATTTCCCCCTATGGATTTGGACCACCCTAATATATATATATATATTACATTTTAACTGCAAACAACACAGTATAAATAATGTAAAGAACGACGCTTGTATAGAAGAACGTTCCGCACAAGATGAGGAGGGAGAACGAACAAATGAAAAATGAGGTAACCACCCGGGAATCGAACCCGGGATCTTCCGATTGCCGGTCAGATATGCTAACCACTACACCATGGGCCTCGATTAATCAGAAGTAATTCTCCTACATACGAGCAGAAACCAATGCCCTGAGGGGGCACCTCCCGCATGTCGCACATATATACATTTTAACTGCAAACAACACACAGTATAAATAATGTAAAGAACGACGCTTGTATAGAAGAACGTTAATCACAAGATGAGGAGGGAGAACGAACAAATGAAAAATGAGGTAACCACTCGGGAATCGAACCCGGGATCTTCCGATTGCCGGTCAGATATGCTGACCACTACACCATGGGCCTCGATTAATCAGAAGTCGTAATTCTCCTACATACGAGCAGAAACCAATGCCCTGAGGGGGCACCTCCCGCATGTCGCACATATATACATTTTAACTGCAAACAACACACAGTATAAATAATGTAAAGAACGACGCTTGTATAGAAGAACGTTCCGCACAAGATGAGGAGGGAGAACGAACAAATGAAAAATGATTAATCGAGGCCCATGGTGTAGTGGTTAGCATATCTGACCGGCAATCGGAAGATCCCGGGTGGTTACCTCATTTTTCATTTGTTCGTTCTCTCTCCTTATCTTGTGCGGAACGTTCTTCTATACAAGCGTCGTTCTTTACGTTATTTTATACTTTGTTGTTTGCAGTTAAATGTATATATGTGCGACATGCGGGAGGTGCCCCTCAGGGCATTGGTTTCTGCTCGTATGTGGAGAATTACGACTTCTGATTAATCGAGGCCCATGGTGTAGTGGTTAGCATATCTGACCGGCAATCGGAAGATCCCGGGTTCGATTCCCGGTGGTTACCTAATTTTTCATTTGTTCGTTCTCCCTCCTCATCTTGTGCGGAACGTTCTTCTATACAAGCGTCGTTCTTTACATTATATATATATATTATATATATATATATATATATATATATATATAAATATATATATATATATATATATATATAATATATATAAATATATATAATTATCATATTAACGACATAGACAGCGGAGTAAACATCAACAGTATAGTAACATCCTTTGCAGACGATACAAAGATCAGTAGGAAAATCAGCGATGTAAATGAAGTGGAGGCCTTGCAGAGGGACACGAACAAAATATACAAATGGTCAGAAGACAACAACATGACATTTAACACCGAGAAATTTCAGCTCTTGAGATATGGTAGAAAAGAGGAACTTAAACAGACTGCATGTTATGCTCCAGATAGACGGGAAATTCAGAGAAGCACGAAAGCGATCGATCTGGGGGTAATAATGACTGATGATGCGAAATTCGAAACGCAAAATCAGATGGCGATAAATAAAGCAAAAAGAGTCGCGGGACAGGTACTAAGAACGTTCAAAAGAAGGGACAGGACAGTAATGATTCCCCTGCTAAAAACACTGATTATACCAAAACTTGAATACTGCTCAGTTTTGACGTCCCCATATAAAAAGGAAGAAACTAATAAACTAGAAGAAACGCAAAGACATTTCACAGCCAAGATTGATGGCGGCAAAGAACTCGACTCCTGGGAAAGTCTACGTAAACTAAATCTGTACTCCCTGGAAAGAAGAAGATAGAGGTACACCATAATCTACGTATGGAAAATGATCGAAAAACTGGTATCAAACTTAAAACTAAACCCAATTACCATTCAAACAACACTGGAAAATAGGAAAGGTAGAATGTGTAGTGTTCCCAAATTAAAGGCCCGACAAGGAACCTCCTGAACATTGAAAGAAAATAGCTTGGTTGTCAGGGGAACAAAACTTTTCAACCAGCTTCCAAAGGACCTCAGAAACGTTACAGGGGTCAAAGTTGAAGTCTTCAAGAGAAGACTAGATGCCTGGCTCAGACCGGTACCAGATGAGCCGGGTGTACCTGGCTATGTACGGTGGAGGGCGCAAGAAAGCAACTCGCTCCTCCACCAAGCCAGACCTAGAGGCGGGGCCACCTGCTTGACCTTCGTGTGAAGGAGAGACCAACGCACAGAACAGCAACGAGGTTAACGAAGTGTGTATACACACACACACACACACACACACCTTTCAAATGTTCCGTGCGATGATTCCTCATTTCACGAAGGTCAAGCTTGTCGCTCCTCTCGAGTTGGCCTGGTGAAGTAGTGAGTTGGTTTCTTGTGCTCTCCACCTCAATTTCAATTTTTTTTTTCAATTTACAATGACATGAGTAATTGTGAAGCTCGTCTATTTATTTCATTTAATTTGGCCCTTAAGCTTTAGGCTTTACTGGGCTCTTATTAAAAATAAGCAGCTAGTTGTTATAAATTAATAATAATAAATAAGTAAATAAGTATTATTAATAGTTAAAACCTGTATTACAATATTAAACAATATTAATGGACAATATTAAACAATATTCTGACATGCTTCGGAATGAGTTAAAGCGAGCAATTCGCACAAAACTGAAAGGGAGATTGTCGGAAGGTGTTATTCTGTTACACGACAATGCGCGCCCTCACACCGCTGCACAGACCAGAAAATGCCTTCAAGAACTCAAACTTGAAGCTCTCGACCATCCAGCCCACGAGTCCAGATCTGGCACCTTCGGATTTTTACCGGTTTGGACCACTAAAAGACGCCCTGAGAGGTCAGCTACTCCAAGGCGATGACGACCCGAAGGAGGCAGTGCATGAGTGGCCACGCACACAGCCAAAAACACTCCCCTGTGATGGCACTAGGAAGTTTTCAGATCGCTGGACTAAATGTATTGAGAAACAGGAGACTATGCTTAGAAGCGATGTGTCTACAATCTATCAGATGTGAAAATAAAAAGTGCGGATACTTATTGAATTAGCCTCGTAGTTAGATAAATTTGCTAGGCAAATAAGCTTATGCAGTCTTTATTAGGCCCTTCCATTTGCGTGAGATATGTCGAACATAATTTCTGAAACATAAATGATAACGATTAGTAATAAGAAAAAGCCTTAAATAATACACAAATGAAAAAACTTAACATTTAAATATTGTGCTGGACACTACAGAGGATGCGAAATTTACCCTATTTCAGCAAAGTTCATGTCCTCTGAGCAGTCACTTAATATCACTCAATGAACCCTATGTTTTATCAGGCATATTCTAAGACCAAACCTCATCAATTGACAGGGTATACGAACTCAGTTTTCAAAGTAGCTAGTGGCTTCATCTCTGAACCCGACTTGATGTAAGAGAGAATTACTTTCTTGATTTTTCCATCTCATAACCAGGTACACCTGGCTCATCTGAGATTGTCGTGTGTGTGTGTGTGACCACTGAAGCCAAGTTTTAATTAATTTAAAGAGAATAATTCCACTTATTGTTATTATTGCTCTTGTTAGTGTTGACGGTTTGATAAGAAATGGGAAACCACGTTCGATTTAATCACAAACGATCACATTACTTTCAGCACAATTTCCATACTTTATTTATTTATTTTTATATATATATATATATATATATATATATATATATATATATATATATATATATATATACACACACACACACACACTAGCGGAGCGACCCGGCGTTGCCGGGGTGGATGTTGAACGCTACATATACACACACACACCCGGTTAGGTAAACTGAATGCCCGATTAGATCAACTGAACGCCCGGGCAGGTTAATTGAATGCCCGGGCAGGTCAATTGTACGCCCTAATCCGACCGGCAATTGGATCATCCCGGGTTCGATTCCTGGGAGGTACCTCATTTTTCATTTGCTCGTTCTCCCTCCTCATCTTCTGCGGAACACTCTTCTACACAAGCGTCGTTCTTTACATTAATTATACTGTGTTTTGACTTTTGTTTGCAGTTAAAATGTATACTATATATATGTATGTATATAAAAGACTCGACGGTAATTTCAATTTCCCATTTATAAAATACAAAAGTGGGAAGAAATATATATATATATTTTTTTTTATGCAAACCCACAAGGAAAAAGAAATGATTCCAAGGCCCTTCGTGTATTCAGAAGTACACCTCGTCATATACATATATACACGAGGACAAGTGGGGGGCACGAGAGAAGACCAGGAGCAAGCAAAAATGTTGATAGCTGTAAGAAATGAATTTGTTAACACGGGAAAAAGCGGATCGTGTGATCAGTGATATCATGTAGATAATAATGCGAAAAAGATTTCAAGGAGCGTTGCTATAATGTTTAAACTTAGAAATGTAGTCCCTAAACGGGTTTTATTGACTCTACATACTTAGAACTGTTCTTCCTTATAACGTACTGCACCCTTGTTTGGAGAAACTACGCTAACAACGCATTGAATGGTATCTTTGTCATCCAAAAAAAGAGCAATAAGGTTATCTGATCCTGATTTCCTTGATCACTCCAGTGCATTATTTAAAGAGCTAAAACTACTAAACTCAGTGATGTAATCAAAGTGGCACATTTTATTTTTTTTTTACGAGTGTAAGAACAAAATCATTAATTTGCAATGGGTAAATAGATATTTTGTAACTCATCAAGAAATCCACTCGGATCAGACCAGAAATAGATCAAAGCTCGTTATACCTCAATTTAGATTGTCTTCATCTCAAAAACTACCCATTTTCATTGGATTGAAACTATGGAATGACTTGCATGCCGATATAAAAAATATTGTGAATGTAAATTTGTTTAAAACCAAGTTGAAATCTCGATTAACTAATGGCATACTAACAAAAATCTAGGTTTAATGTCCATTAATATTGTTTACTAATTATTAATTTCTCGTGTGTAATCTAGTATTAAAACCAAATTTCTTGGGATTGTTCAGTTCTTATCTCTCGTGTATAATATTGGTTTCTCTATGATAATAAAAACCCACTCTAATAGACAGAGTTTATTTCCACAAGTTTCGATGCCCACTGGCTTCCTCCCGAAGAGGAAACCAGTGGGCATCGAAACTGTTGTGGAAATAAACTCTGTCTATTAGAGTGGGTTTTTATCATCATATTTTGACCTTCACGTAAAAAAAGTGAAGTTTTTTGCATTTATTGGTTTCTCTGTATGGTATTGGTATAATGCCTTCAATGGTAACCTCGCATTTGTCATGTCAGTAGTGATAATTTAAGATTAATACGTACTTTAATTGTTAATAATGCTTAATTGCTTATTTATTATTAATTAATAATAATTAATTAGCCGTTTATTTTTAATAAGAGCCCAGTAAAGCCTAAAGCTTAAGGGCCAAATTAAATAAAATAAATAGTCCGGCTTCACAATTATTTATGTGGTTGTAAAACGAATGTATTTATTTTATTATTAATAAAGATTGTTCAATTCAATTCAAATAAAACAAAAAAATTGATCGCCACTTTTCTGGTATTTCCAAATAATATGAACTTGATCAGTGATATAAAAATAACCCCGACAAATATCTCGGACGACAACATTATCCAGTTATCCGGCGAGGTTAAGATGAAGTCGTTATCGAGTGACAGTTGCAAAATTTATTCATAAACAGATTCATAGTTTGTGACGTTTTTCAGCAATTAACTGCTTACTTAAAACGAGATAAGTGTTCGTTGCATTTGAGGAACATCACAGTGGTGTGATGTCGAGACCACCATAGACGAAACGGAGACCGGAAAAAAAGGTCTCGAGTCCCTACATCACCATTTCCCGCCCCTAATTCCTACTTTGTGGTTCTCAACCTGGGGTACGCGACGGGGTCCTGAAAATATAACCTTTGTAATTTTATATACGATTGGATTGAGTAGTTGTTGTTGTTGTGTTGTTGTTGGCAAAAAAACAAGCCCAGCCTTCTCATTAAGTTTAGTGAGTGTTTTTCGTGCGAGTGATAAGGAAATTTTCTTCAATAAAATTATTTGGTGGAATGAACCACGCTCGTCTCTTTACCATTCTCGATGTTAAGTCAATTACGCTGCTCTGGGGTTCGGGGTACGTGACCAGTGCTGAAAGAGCTCGAGGGGTACGGAAGAAGAAAAAGGCGGAGAACCCCCGTACTTACTATTAAAAAGAGGCGTTGAAAATACTGTATTAGATATCTCACGAGCGGCGTTTCTCATCCTTGGGGATGGGGGATCCCGTTACTTCGCAAAAAAAGTCAGCCTACTCGGAATATTGAAGTTTATTTTTCCAGCGAAAATTACAAAATTTGTAAAATCAAACAAAAACTATTTTATTTAAAGTGAAAAATTCGCGTAATGTTAACTTTACAAATTAAATTATTTTCCGTTAATCGTAGTCATCTTAAGGGTTAATCTCTCTCTCAGTGATATACGCGCGCCTGCTTCGCGTTTGTTAACTTCTTATATTCGGTTTAATGTATAGGTACTAAACACAAAGTAATACGCAGACTGTCATTTTCATTGCTGTGTTTTAATTGCAACCATTGATGAAAAGTTCAATTTGCGTATGTATGAGGTTGCGAATTAAATTAAAATTTTCTATGCTTTGGACACCAGTTCTGGATATTCGCTTTTCATACTATCCAAAGTGTACGCGAGTCTTCGTCTTCTGACGAGAATGACGAATGTAAAGACTCGTCGGAAGAACGTTCAATTAGTTTATAGTTAGGTTTCTTCCGGTGGTTTCCCCAAAATTGAAATTAGAGGGGATGTTTGAATTTTAAAGCGGGTGACGGCGAACGTGGGCTCTATGGTACCATAATAAAAACTGAAAAATGTTTCGTCACCATTTTATTAGATAGGTGGATAACTTATCTCTCTCATAATCATCACGCAAATTAAAGTTGGTTACTCAGCCCTTTTATGAATTATTACGTATAGTTCAATCTTGGCTCGTAATTTTGCGCAACTCCGTTAATGAATTTGTCGAATGCAATGCATTCATCTTTGGTGGCTTCTAGCGTGTCTGATACTTTTATTCCTTCAATTGATACGCTCATTAGTTCATCCACATGATCAGGCGGAAGGCGACTTATTTCAGAACGCAAAATCCTATTCAGTGACGAAAAGGAACGCTCGGCTCTAGCTGCTGTGACTGGGAGAAACGAGAGATGAATTCCTACTTCTTTCATTCCAGGAAACATAAGCGCAAAGATCAGGTCGAGTCAATACTGTAGTGATGATGATAAAGAAGTTAGTCAAATTTTTCATTCTTTCGTCATACGATATTCCACTCTATTTAAATTCTTTATTTTGTCCTGATCACGTGGCAGCCCCATTGCTGGTAGTGCCTTACTCCAGTTAGCTGTCGTTTTTTTATGATGGGTATCTTTAAAAGCTACGCGGAGGTTGAGTAGAATCTAAGCGGGGAGTGTAGGGAAATCACAGAGTTTCCCGCAAGTTCGGCAGACACACACATTTTCATATAGACACAACCACAGTTTCATTCAACGGATTAGGTATTTACCCCTTATCAATCCTTTCATCGTCACGTGGTAAATGGTTCGGGAGCTGTTTTTGGTAGCTAACTTGCGCTGCATCATCATTTAGGGAAGAGGATGCGAATTTTCTTTTGTGAAAATGAGGTTGCCAGCACAAAAATAGTTGAGAAACACCGCTGTATGACCTACTTCTAACATTAATTAATAGAAATCTTATACACATGCTAGAGATTTTTGTTTTTATAACATTTTACAATTATTTTATTGTCTATATAATTATCTATATGTTTAGGTTGACTGTTGAATTATAAAAGATGCTAGCAAAATTAATTAAGCCTGTACTGTAGCCTGTTCATCTAGGTTTAAAAGAAGCTCTATTTCGTATATTTTAAGTATATGTTTTTACGACATATTATTATAAAAAGTAATGTATTGAAACATTTATTTTTTTTATTTATTGAAACATTTATTTTTTATGTAAACAGATTTTCTGTTGGATAAGGTAAAAAAAAAAAAAAAGCCCCAAATTTTGTTTACAAAAAAAAGTGAGCAAAGCCACTATATATATATATATATGCTGCAAACCCACAAGGAAAAGAAAAACGATTCCAAGGCCTTTCGTGTATTCAGAGCTACACCTCGTCAGGGAATCGGTTTTTCTTTTTCCTTGTGGGTTTGCAGCATTCATTCATTTCACGTGTTTGTGAAATTCATCCCTTATATATATATATATATATATATATATATATATATATATATATATATGTGTGTGTGTGTGTGTGCGCGCGCGCGCGCGCCAACCTTCGGTTTCTATCCTTCTATCTGTGCCGTCTTTAATTTTCTTTCTGGCCGATCCATAGCTGCGGTTGTAGATGGTCACTGTTCCTTTCATATAGAGCTATTAATAGTGGTGTTTCTCAGGGTTCTGTCCTCTCTCTCTCTCTCTCTCTCCTCTCTCTCTCTCTCTCTCTCTCTCTCTCTCTCTCTCTCTCTCTCAGAGGATTTTCCAGTCAAAGTGTAAATCTGTTTAAAAATAGGCTAGACAAAGTACAGAACACACTCATAGTTTAAGATTAAAACCTCAGAAAACTCTGCAGGAGTTCGCTTGCTCGTGTCTCTGTGAGCAAGCTAAATATAGAGCTATTTATATATTCTCCACTTTCCTGTAAAATTTCCTTGGCTACTTTTCCAGGGTCAAGGTATTTTCTTCAACCTTTTTCCGTACCTGCCTCTGGCAGGGAGGGAGCGGAGGGTGGGGAGAGAGCCTTCTACTTTTCTATCCAGTTTTCTACTACTGCTAGCATAGTTTGAAAGACAAAATTTTCCCTGGCACCCGTTGCCATTGGTACCTCCTCGGTATGGGCCGCAAGGCCTTTTGAGGTACTTCTTTTCCTTGTAACTCCTTGTAACTCTCTCTCTCTCCTCTCCTCTCTCCTCTCTCTCTCTCTCTCTCTCTCTCTCTCTCTCTCCTCTCTCCTCTCTTTCCACGTCATGTTGAGTGAGTACGATAAGAGTAGGGCGATTGATATACTTTATCTCGACTTTCAGAAAGCCTTTGATAAGGTACCTCACCGCCGGCTAATGGCGAAAGTGCGCGCGCTGGGTATCGTGGGGAAATAGGTAGGTGGATTGAAAACTGGCTGAGGAATAGGCGGCAGAGGGTGGTAATTAAAGGGGCTAGTTCGGGTTGGGCCTCGGTCACTAGTGGGGTTTCCTCAGGGTTTCCGTTTTGGGGCCGCTGTTGTTTACCATTTACATAAATGATATCGACGGTGGCATCGTCAGTCGGATCGCCAAATTCGCTGATGACACCAAGCTTGGGGCCAATGTTGGGACGCCCGAAGCGATCGAGGAACTGCGTGCGGACCTAGGTAGGATAGAGAGTGGTCCGAAAAATGGCAAATGCCGTTTAAACTTGGGTAAATGCAAAGTGATGCACATTGGCTACGCCAATCCCAAGTCGGACTACTCGATGTTGGGCAGTAATATCGAGTGACTGATTTAGAAAAGGACTTGGGTGTGCTAATTAGCAGCGACCTTAAGTTTACGAAACAGTGTGTAGAGGTGGAAAAGAAAGCCCAGAAACTATTGGGTTATATCAGGAGGCAATTTCAGTTTCGGAACAAGGAGATTGTGCTCTCACTGTACAATTCCCTTGTTCGGCCGTACCTGGAGTATGCTGTGCAGTTCTGGTCGCCCACCCTCAGGAAAGATATTGAGAGGCTGGAGCGAGTGCAGGCGAGGGCCACAAAGTTGATCCCTTCCGTTAGGCATATGGGCTACAATCGACGGTTACGCGCCCTGAACTTGTTTTCGCTTGAAACTCGGAGGCTGCGCGGTCAACTGATCGAGGTTTTCAAGCTCTTACGAGGGTTCAACGATGTCGATTTAGAAGTATGTTTAGTTTAAATGATACCCAACTCGCAACAATGGTTGGAAGTTGGATTTGAAACGGTTTAGGACTAGTGTGTGTGGGAATTACGTTACGTATAAGATCTGTGAGACATGGAACAGGTTACCTTCGGAAGTTGTGAACAGTTCCTCTGTGGATCAGTTCAAGAAAAGGTTAGACCAAATTTTGCACACTCTTTGAGTGTGTAGAAAATTTTCCGTGGCACCCGTTGCCATTGGTACCTCCTCGGTATGGGCCGCAAGGCCTTTTGAGGTACTTCTTTTCCTTGTAACTCCTTGTAACTCCTTGTAACTCTCTCTCTCTCTCCTCTCTCTCTCTCTCTCTCTCTCTCTCTCTCTCTCTCTCTCTCTCTCTCCCCTTAAGCCCATTCCTAACGCGTAATGGCTTGACCAGCCCCCTGCGACCGTTCTTTGGTGACCAATTGATGGTGCTTGGCTGTACTGCTCTGAGGTGAGAGGGCTTTACTGCCCAGCTGGCTGCCAGGCCAGCGTAAAGTCTCGGGCGTAGCCTCTGGGTCTGGTGGGATATCCCTTGAACACTGGATTCTAAGAGTCTGGCCCACTTGTGAGTGACTAGTAAGACTTAGTAAGGGGCTGCATCTCGCTGTCGCTCCTGGCGGAAAATCCGTGACGCTTGCGTCGCGAGTGTTTGTCAGTTGGTAGCTGCGACACGTTTGGGACGGTCCGGCCCTGGGAGACCTTTGGTCGGTGCGGCAGCAGGAGAGGTGTAGTCTTCTGGAAGGAATGAACGTCACTTGCGAAAAGGCGGTGCGGCTACGCGCGGGATTAATTCACCCCCCCCCCCCTTTTTTATATACTGGTCATAACGTTTTTGGATAGTTTTCATTGCTAGAACGCTTTATCTTATTCAGAGTATTCAGAAAAAACAAAAAAAAAGAGAAAATATGGCAGGGCCAGCTAAATTGAAAGCAGAATGCTTTAAATGTAAAGTTAATCATTGGTGCGTAGACTTCCCAGAGGGTAATATCAGCGATATCACATCCCTTAGTGTATGTTTGTTTTGTAAACTTAGAGACAACCACGAAAAGGAAGTTAAAGAGCTAAAGGAATTAGTAAAAAAGCTTGAAGCTAGGGTCGTAGCACTGGAAATCCAACCCAGTGGACAAGATCAAATTAAAAACACACCAGCAGATTCAAACTGTAAGATTAAGTATCAAGAACAAAGGGAGGGCTCAAAGAAGGGGCTGATAGAGAAGGGTGGGAAGGGATCGATAGAGAAGGGTGGGAAGGGGCCTGCTGATGGCCCAAAGAAACCGAAGGATGTAGCTACCTGTCGGGGTGGGTCGGGTGGTGTAACTGCGTGTATGGGTGGCGACGGGTTTCGAAAGGTCTCGGGCAAGAAGGCTGCGAAGCCGAAGCCTGAGACCCCAGTTGCCCCTGTCAAGACCTCTAACCGCTTTAGTCTCCTGTGCTCGAAGGAGGAAGACACCGTTTTGATTGGGGACTCGCAGATCAGGGGCCAGGAGAAGTACTTTGCTTCTGCAAACCGGGATGGGAGGAAGGTAAGGTGCTTACCTGGGCGGGGAACGGCGCACTTAAGGAAGGAGGTAGAGAAGGTGCGCGTGGATAGTCGGAGGACTGCGATCGTTGTCCACGCTGGTGGCAATGACCTGTTCCTCAAAGGCGGTGGGGTAGGTCTTACAGAAGGGATCATCACCGAGATCATGTCTCTTGCGGATGATCTAAAACTGAAGACAGACAGGGGAATGTTAATGGGTATTTTACCGCGAATGAATGTCAGTGACCACTCGCTCAGTAAGGTCATTGGCATCAACGAGAGGGTACAAGACTTGTGCGTTCCGCTGGGCGTGAAGTTTATTGACCCCTTCGATGCATTTTCGGGTAGGTGGGACCTTTACCAGAGGGATGGTGTCCACCTCAATGACAAGGGTAAAGGTGTGCTAGGCGCGCTGCTCGACCGGCACCTATACAGAATGGTGAGGTCGAGTCCTGGGAGAGATGATGGGCCCCCACCGGGGAGAGATGAGGATGAGCCGGTGGCGGACGTACCTTCGACTGAAGGGTGCGGCGAAGTACAGATGGGTGACCCTCCTCCTACGTTGGAGGGGGCTCAGTCTCCTGTGGAAGTTGCCCCCTCGTTAGTGAGGGGCTCTTCAACTCCCGACAGCCTTGGCTGTTCGGGAAACGGGTCGTGCTAGGGGGCGGTCAGAATAGGGAAGGCTCCCTCCGTGCAATGCTTTTTAATGCTAGGTCAATTAGGAACAAGTTTCGCGAGCTACGGGCGCTCTTAGCATCAGAATACCAGGATATCGTTGCTATCACCGAGTCCTGGATTCATACTGATGCGTAGGGACTACGTTGGGGAGTTCGAAATTCCCGGGTATAGAATGTTTCGCAAAGACCGCACCCGTGGGGAGGGGGGTGGGGTACTAATATACGTCAGAGACACGTTGAGTCCGGTTGACTGCCAGTTCCGGTCGGAACGGGAGCTGCTTGGCGTCGATCTGAACGTGGGAGGGACGAACTATAGGTTAATCTTGGTGTACAGACCTCCGCATCTCCTCCTCGAGGAGGATACAGCCCTGTACACCGAACTCAGTAGCCTGCTAGGGGATAGGGTGTGTGTAGTTTTAGGAGACTTCAACTGTCGCGGCATAAAGTGGGAAAACAGGACTGCCGATGCTGAAGGGAGGAGGCTAGTTGACTTTGCTGATGAGAACTTCCTCACTCAGTGGGTCAACGAGCCTACACGAGGCGAAAGCGTTCTAGACTTAGTATTCACGACCGAAGACAACCTCGTCACTGGCCTCACCGTTGACGAATCGTTGGGCGGGAGTGATCACGGTCTTATTAGGTTCCGTGTGTGCGTCCCTCGGGTGAAGCGTAGTAACTCGAGAGGCAGTAAGCTCGATCTCCGGCGGGCGAACTTTGTTAGCCTCAGGGATAGCGTAGCAGAGATGGGGTTAGAGGTTGGCGGCGATGTTGAGGGAGTGTGGAGTGCATTCCGGGATGAGTTTATGGTGCTGCAGTCTGCTGCCATACCCTCAAAACCGGTCACCCCTGCTTCAACGCAGCCTAAGTGGTTCAATCGTGGCATCGCTTCGGCTATCCGAAATAGGAAAGTAGTGTATAGGAGGGCGAAGGCCAATCGTTCCCACGAGAACACTGAAGCGTATGTCCGCCTGTGTAGGGAAGTGAAGGCGAAGGTTAGGCTAGCGAAACGTAACGAAGAACTACGGGTGGCAAGCCTCTGCAAGAGGAACCCTAAGGAGTTCTTCAGTTATGTTAATAGTAGAAAGCCTATTAGAAGCATGATAGGTCCTTTAAAGGACGGAAGCGGCGTTCTGCGGACCTCCGACGCGGACATCGCTAAGTGCTTAATGAGTACTTTGCGGGAGTGTTCACCAGGGAGGATACCCGCGTCATCCCCGAGCCAGCTGTGAGGCACGAAGGTGCTGACCTGGATAGTGTTAGATGTACCGCGACAGTCGTTGCTCATAGAATAGACAAACTGAGCGCGTTTAAGGCTCCTGGGCCAGACCAGTTTCTCCCCAGTGTTTTGCGAGAAGTGCGCGACCAGGTGGCTCCCCACCTGGCTACAGTCTTCAACAAATCGTTGGAGATGGGCCAGGTGCCTGGTGACTGGAGAGAGGCCAACGTGACCCCTATCTTTAAGAAAGGGGATCACGAAAGTCCAGGGAACTATCGTCCTATTAGTCTCACTTCAGTTGTAGGTAAATTATTAGAAAGGATAATAGCTGATAGAATCGTTGACCATTTGGATTCCTACAAGCTGCTTGGGGACTCCCAACATGGGTTTAGACGGCATAGGTCGTGTCTCACCAACTTGCTCGAGTTTTTCCACGTCATGTTGAGTGAGTACGATAAGAGTAGGGCGATTGATATACTTTATCTCGACTTTCAGAAAGCCTTTGATAAGGTACCTCACCGCCGGCTAATGGCGAAAGTGCGCGCGCTGGGTATCGGTGGGGAAATAGGTAGGTGGATTGAAAACTGGCTAAGGAATAGGCGGCAGAGGGTGGTAATTAAAGGGGCTAGTTCGGGTTGGGCCTCGGTCACTAGTGGGGTTCCTCAGGGTTCCGTTTTGGGGCCACTGTTGTTTACCATTTACATAAATGATATCGACGGTGGCATCGTCAGTCGGATCGCCAAATTCGCTGATGACACCAAGCTTGGGGCCAATGTTGGGACGCCCGAAGCGATCGAGGAACTGCGTGCGGACCTAGGTAGGATAGGAGAGTGGTCCGAAAAATGGCAAATGCCGTTTAACTTGGGTAAATGCAAAGTGATGCACATTGGCTACGCCAATCCCAAGTCGGACTACTCGATGTTGGGCAGTAATATCGAGGTGACTGATTTAGAAAAGGACTTGGGTGTGCTAATTAGCAGCGACCTTAAGTTTACGAAACAGTGTGTAGAGATGGAAAAGAAAGCCCAGAAACTATTGGGTTATATCAGGAGGCAATTTCAGTTTCGGAACAAGGAGATTGTGCTCTCACTGTACAATTCCCTTGTTCGGCCGTACCTGGAGTATGCTGTGCAGTTCTGGTCGCCCACCCTCAGGAAAGATATTGAGAGGCTGGAGCGAGTGCAGGCGAGGGCCACAAAGTTGATCCCTTCCGTTAGGCATATGGGCTACAATCGACGGTTACGCGCCCTGAACTTGTTTTCGCTTGAAACTCGGAGGCTGCGCGGTCAACTGATCGAGGTTTTCAAGCTCTTACGAGGGTTCAACGATGTCGATTTTAGAAGTATGTTTAGTTTAAATGATAACCCAACTCGCAACAATGGTTGGAAGTTGGATTTGAAACGGTTTAGGACTAGTGTGTGTGGGAATTACGTTACGTATAAGATCTGTGACACATGGAACAGGTTACCTTCGGAAGTTGTGAACAGTTCCTCTGTGGATCAGTTCAAGAAAAGGTTAGACGAAATCTTGCACACTATTTGAGTGTGTAAAGACATTTAGGACCTCAGTCTGCGGAAATTTCTTTTCCTATAAAATAGTTGATATCTGGAACCAACTTCCCTCAGAGGTGTTTCCAGTCAAAGTGTAAATCTGTTTAAAAATAGGCTAGACAAAGTACTGAACACACTCATAGTTTAAGATTAAAACCTCAGAAAACTCTGCAGGAGTTCGCTTGCTCGGTGTCTCTGTGAGCAAGCTAAATATAGAGCTATTTATATATTCTCCACTTTCCTGTAAAATTTCCTTGGCTACTTTTCCAGGGTCAAGGTATTTTCTTCAACCTTTTTCCGTACCTGCCTCTGGCAGGGAGGGAGCGGAGGGTGGGGAGAGAGCCTTCTACTTTTCTATCCAGTTTTCTACTACTGCTAGCATAGTTGAAAGACAAAATTTTCCCTGGCACCCGTTGCCATTGGTACCTCCTCGGTATGGGCCGCAAGGCCTTTTGAGGTACTTCTTTTCCTTGTAACTCCTTGTAACTCTCTCTCTCTCTCTCTCTCTCTCTCTCTCTCTCTCTCTCTCTCTCTCTCTGCTTTTCTCTTCTGCTCTTAGCAGCGACCTTAAGTTTACGAAACAGTGTGTAGAGGTGGAAAAGAAAGCCCAGAAACTATTGGGTTATATCAGGAGGCAATTTCAGTTTCGGAACAAGGAGATTGTGCTCTCACTGTACAATTCCCTTGTTCGGCCGTACCTGGAGTATGCTGTGCAGTTCTGGTCGCCCACCCTCAGGAAAGATATTGAGAGGCTGGAGCGAGTGCAGGCGAGGGCCACAAAGTTAATCCCTTCCGTTAGGCATATGGGCTACAATCGACGGTTACGCGCCCTGAACTTGTTTTCGCTTGAAACTCGGAGGCTGCGCGGTCAACTGATCGAGGTTTTCAAGCTCTTACGAGGGTTCAACGATGTCGATTTTAGAAGTATGTTTAGTTTAAATGATAACCCAACTCGCAACAATGGTTGGAAGTTGGATTTGAAACGGTTTAGGACTAGTGTGTGTGGGAATTACTTTACGTATAAGATCTGTGACACATGGAACAGGTTACCTTCGGAAGTTGTGAACAGTTCCTCTGTGGATCAGTTCAAGAAAAGGTTAGACGAAATCTTGCACACTATTTGAGTGTGTAAAGACATTTAGGACCTCAGTCTGCGGAAATTTCTTTTCCTATAAAATAGTTAATATCTGGAACCAACTTCCCTCAGAGGTTTTTCCAGTCAAAGTGTAAATCTGTTTAAAAATAGGCTAGACAAAGTACTGAACACACTCATAGTTTAAGATTAAAACCTCAGAAAACTCTGCAGGAGTTCGCTTGCTCGGTGTTCTGTGAGCAAGCTAATATAGCTATTTATATATCTCTCACTTTCCTGTAAAATGTTCTTGGCTACTTTTTTCCAGGGTCAGGGGTATTTTCTTCACCTTTTCCGTACCAACCTGCCTCTGGCAGGGAGGGAGCGGAGGGTGGGGAGAGAGCCTTCTACTTTTCTATCCAGTTTTCTACTACTGCTAGCATAGTTGAAAGACAAAATTTTCCCTGGCACCCGTTGCCATTGGTACCTCCTCGGTATGGGCCGCAAGGCCTTTTGAGGTACTTCTTTTCCTTGTAACTCCTTGTAACTCTCTCTCTCTCTCTCTCTCTCTCTCTCTCTCTCTCCTCTCTCTCTCTCTCTCTCTCTCTCTCTCTCTCTCTCTAGCAGCGACCTTAAGTTTACGAAACAGTGTGTAGAGGTGGAAAAGAAAGCCCAGAAACTATTGGGTTATATCAGGAGGCAATTTCAGTTTCGGAACAAGGAGATTGTGCTCTCACTGTACAATTCCCTTGTTCGGCCGTACCTGGAGTATGCTGTGCAGTTCTGGTCGCCCACCCTCAGGAAAGATATTGCGAGGCTGGAGCGAGTGCAGGCGAGGGCCACAAAGTTGATCCCTTCCGTTAGGCATATGGGCTACAATCGACGGTTACGCGCCCTGAACTTGTTTTCGCTTGAAACTCGGAGGCTGCGCGGTCAACTGATCGAGGTTTTCAAGCTCTTACGAGGGTTCAACGATGTCGATTTTAGAAGTATGTTTAGTTTAAATGATAACCCAACTCGCAACAATGGTTGGAAGTTGGATTTGAAACGGTTTAGGACTAGTGTGTGTGGGAATTACGTTACGTATAAGATCTGTGACACATGGAACAGGTTACCTTCGGAAGTTGTGAACAGTTCCTCTGTGGATCAGTTCAAGAAAAGGTTAGACGAAATCTTGCACACTATTTGAGTGTGTAAAGACATTTAGGACCTCAGTCTGCGGAAATTTCTTTTCCTATAAAATAGTTAATATCTGGAACCAACTTCCCTCAGAGGATGTTTCAGTCAAGTGTAAATCTGTTTAAAAATAGGCTAGACAAAGTACAGAACACACTCATAGTTTAAGATTAAAACCTCGGAAAACTCTGCAGGAGTTCGCTTGCTCGGTGTCTCTGTGAGCAAGCTAAATATAGAGCTATTTATATATTCTCCACTTTCCTGTAAAATTTCCTTGGCTACTTTTCCAGGGTCAAGGTATTTTCTTCAACCTTTTTCCGTACCTGCCTCTGGCAGGGAGGGAGCGGAGGGTGGGGAGAGAGCCTTCTACTTTTCTATCCAGTTTTCTACTACTGCTAGCATAGTTTGAAAGACAAAATTTTCTCTGGCACCCGTTGCCATTGGTACCTCCTCGGTATGGGCCGCAAGGCCTTTTGAGGTACTTATTTTCCTTGTAACTCCTTGTAACTCTCTCTCTCTCTCTCTCTCTCTCTCTCTCTCTACCTGGCTACAGTCTTCAACAAATCGTTGGTGATGGGCCAGGTGCCTGGTGACTGGAGGGAGGCCAACGTGACCCCTATCTTTAAGAAAGGGGATCACGAAAGTCCAGGGAACTATCGTCCTATTAGTCTCACTTCAGTTGTAGGTAAATTATTAGAAAGGATAATAGCTGATAGAATCGTTGACCATTTGGATTCCCACAAGCTGCTTGGGGACTCCCAACATGGGTTTAGACGGCATAGGTCGTGTCTCACCAACTTGCTCGAGTTTTTCCACGTCATGTTGAGTGAGTACGATAAGAGTAGGGCGATTGATATACTTTATCTCGACTTTCAGAAAGCCTTTGATAAAGTACCTCACCGCCGGCTAATGGCGAAAGTGCGCGCGCTGGGTATCGGTGGGGAAATAGGTAGGTGGATTGAAAACTGGCTGAGGAATAGGCGGCAGAGGGTGGTAATTAAAGGGGCTAGTTCGGGTTGGGCCTCGGTCACTAGTGGGGTTCCTCAGGGTTCCGTTTTGGGGCCGCTGTTGTTTACCATTTACATAAATATCGACGGTGGCATCGTCAGTCGGATCGCCAAATTCGCTGATGACACCAAGCTTGGGGCCAATGTTGGGACGCCCGAAGCGATCGAGGAACTGCGTGCGGACCTAGGTAGGATAGGAGAGTGGTCCGAAAAATGGCAAATGCCGTTTAACTTGGGTAAATGCAAAGTGATGCACATTGGCTACGCCAATCCCAAGTCGGACTACTCGATGTTGGGCAGTAATATCGAGGTGACTGATTTAGAAAAGGACTTGGGTGTGCTAATTAGCAGCGACCTTAAGTTTACGAAACAGTGTGTAGAGGTGGAAAGAAAGCCCAGAAACTATTGGGTTATATCAGAAGGCAATTTCAGTTTCGGAACAAGGAGATTGTGCTCTCACTGTACAATTCCCTTGTTCGGCCGTACCTGGAGTATGCTGTGCAGTTCTGGTCGCCCACCCTCAGGAAAGATATTGAGAGACTGGAGCGAGTGCAGGCGAGGGCCACAAAGTTGATCCCTTCCGTTAGGCATATGGGCTACAATCGACGGTTACGCGCCCTGAACTTGTTTTCGCTTGAAACTCGGAGGCTGCGCGGTCAACTGATCGAGGTTTTTCAAGCTCTTACGAGGGTTCAACGATGTCGATTTTAGAAGTATGTTTAGTTTAAATGATAACCCAACTCGCAACAATGGTTGGAAGTTGGATTTGAAACGGTTTAGGACTAGTGTGTGTGGGAATTACGTTACGTATAGATCTGTGACACATGGAACAGGTTACCTTCGGAAGTTGTGAACAGTTCCTCTGTGGATCAGTTCAAGAAAAGGTTAGACGAAATCTTGCACACTATTTGAGTGTGTAAAGACATTTAGGACCTCAGTCTGCGGAAATTTCTTTTCCTATAAAATAGTTAATATCTGGAACCAACTGCAGGAGTTTCGCTTGCTCGGTCTCTGTGAGCAAGCTAAATATAGAGCTATTTATATTTCTCCACTTTCCTGTAAAATTTCCTTGGCTACTTTTCCAGGGTCAAGGTATTTTCTTCAACCTTTTTCCGTACCTGCCTCTGGCAGGGAGGGAGCGGAGGGTGGGGAGAGAGCCTTCTACTTTTCTATCCAGTTTTCTACTACTGCTAGCATAGTTGAAAGACAAAATTTTCCCTGGCACCCGTTGCCATTGGTACCTCCTCGGTATGGGCCGCAAGGCCTTTTGAGGTACTTCTTTTCCTTGTAACTCCTTGTAACTCTCTCTCTCTCTCTCTCTCTCTCTCTCTCTCTCTCTCTCTCTCTCTCGCTCTCCTTTTATTTATCAGTGATCTATTAAGTCGCACTTCCTGTCCTATCTACTCCTGTGCCGATGATTCTATCCTTCATTTCTCCACCCGCTTCACAAAGCGTCTCTTTCCACAGTCGCTCCATGCTTCGCAGTAGAACGTATATAGTGCACCTTACCTCTGATCTTTTCTACTGTCTCTGATTGAGGCAAAGAAAAACTTGTGGCTTTCAATACTTCAAAAACTCAGTTCCTTCACATGTGTGAAAAATGCTCTGTATGAATTGGTCCACAATTAACCCACCCCTTATTTCTCCAGTCTAACTATAGAGTAGATCAAGTCTAGCCTAGAGGGGTCAGCCTAGAGATTCCGGAAATGGTCCAGAGCGGGCAGATAAATTGAGGTCCACAGTAGGATTCCTCACCAAACTAGGTTAGGGCAATCTACCTTTACCTTTGTTAAGCTATGAGTTGATGCTGGGTCTTAGGCCACAATGTAGGCCTAAGTTGTCTGACCCAGCTTAATTTAATGAATCTACGTAAACCTGGGTTAAAAACACAATTAGTCACTTACTGCTAGTTATTAGAGTCCCTTTTCCTGTCTTGTTTTATTGTTAAGAGCGTACTTGCTGGTGGGGATCTTTTTCGTTGTCTGTTCTTCTCCCTTCCCCCGTTCCGTCTTCTCGCCCCGTTCTTCGTTTTCGTTCTCCTCTGTTCTCCTTTTCGCGGGGCTTTTTCCACCAGCGTGGTCGGTTTTTTTTCTCGGTTGGTTGATCGGTAATGTATATCTATTACCGAGCACGCTCTTGTCACACAGTATATAAATACTAGTGTGGCGAATAACTCTGGTGAGCAACCAATTGGTTTCATCCACCCAGTTATTGACATAAAAGGAATTTAATAATTGTTAGATTAACTACCTACCTACTCAGTGAACCATTTTCGTTACCTCCCAACTACCCACTCATCAGTTTTCCATAACATGTCTACTCGTCACAATCTTCCTCACGACTATCCCCTCATCTTCAACAATACTCGCCTCAATCCTTCTCCTCAACATTCTTGAGGTTTTCTTTTCTCGTGATTTTTCCTGGAAAGATCACATAGGCGTTCCGTGCAATAGTGATGAGCATGCCAAATTTAAGTTTCGAGAAAATGGTGTTAAAGTTTTAAAGTCGCGCACATCGTCCCCCCCCCCCCCCCCCCCCCCCTAAAACAATGGAAAATTACCTGGCGATAAAGACGAGCCCGCCATATAAAGACCGTGTATTATGATAGACCAGGGGTGGGGAACCTTTTTTCATTGGAAGGCCGCATTTCATTTAACCAAGACCCTATTAGGCCGCATGCTGAGTATTTAACATATACAGTACAACAAAATGTCATAGTTTAGTCTACAATCTACATATTTACTAATTTTAAATCAAACTTGATAATACGTGAGGGTTTTTATTCAGCAAGTGCATTTATTTTTTTTGGGGGGGAATAATTGACAATAGAACTAATATTAAGTGAAAAATGATATTAAGTGAAATGATGTTAATATTAAGTGAAAAAGTGATAAAACATTTAATGACTTTTTGGTGACTGCTTATTGCGGGACAGGAGTCGTACATTTGGTTCCAACATCGTTAACCGTAGTTTTAGTTGGTCCTACAGGTGCATATTCGTCATCTGAGATCTCAAGCGCGTTTTGATTTGAGTCACATACAAAAACGTTGATTCACAACAGTAGGTTGTGCCGAAACAAGACAACATTCGACGAGCATGTTGGCGCAGACGTGGGTATTCAACGGCATTTTTCCATATTTCAACAGGATCCTTTTTAGTATCAAATAGAGACTTAAGGATATTATCTTCTAATAGCTCAATCAACTCCATTTCCTATTGTTCAAGCCATAAAGAAGGCTTGTATGTGTAAGAAGCAGTGAAGCTGAAACCATGATCTAATGAAATAGCCTAAAGCCCTAAAAGGGTATCAGTTGCTGTCCATTATCGTACGGTATGAATTCTGAACGTCAAGTAGGCAGAAGGAGGCCGCAACTAGTACCCCAAAAGGCCGCAGGTTCCCCACCCCTGTGATAGACGATCGATAGACCTTTCTCTGGTACCATAGTAAACAGATTTTTGGGACCATGGCGGGCTCGTCACTGTCGCACGGAGCGCCTCGTATACTCGTTCTAAAACGGTTTCTAAGAGTTTAGGCGTGTTGTACTGGCTCCGCGGTTTCTTCATCCCCCATTAAAGGTGGAACGAGTACCAAAACGAGTACCAGTAGGATTAAGAGTACCATATTTTTTGAGTGGTCGAGTACGGTTTTTTTTTAGTGTTCGAGTAGGAGTGCGCGTGTAAGTGTGTGGTTTCAAACTTTAACTGGTGCTTGGCTACAAGTTGTAGTCACATTACATAGCACCAGTTAAAGTTTGAAACCACACTTTTACACGCGTACTTGTACTCGAACACTAAAAAAACCGTACTCGAACACTCAAAAAATACGGTACTCGTTTTGGTACCTTTTCCACCTCTACCCTCCCCCCCCATTCAGTTGCTCTCTCTGCACAGGGATCTTGTCCGCTCCTGTATGGAATAAGCTTCTCGTGTGTAGGGTGGCTGAACCCCAACAGCTCTACTTGACCGGATGGAATCGGAGGCTTTTCGTCTCATGTCGTTTTTATGGACATTCGCCCTTGGCCCCTTCTTCCTACACACACACACACACACACACACACATAATATATATATATATATGTGTGTGTGTGTGTGTGTGGAGTGAAAAGCTTGACACTGATATATATATATATATATATATATTGTACAGGGTGTTTATAAAGTCCCTATTTCAGTGAAAACGTAGCAAAAAGGGTAAAATTCAATGATAATATAATAAAGGCATACATTTAATGAATACTTAAGCATATGATTCTATATGAGCACCATCAGTATCTCTACAGAGCTCGAATCTGTCATCAGCATTGCGGAACACATTTTGGAGCATGACAGGGGTTATTTTTGTAACTGCTGTTACGATACGAGCACGTAAATGTCCCAGCTTCATTCAGATGGCATTTTAAACAACGTCGTCTTTCAACAAGATGGGGCACCTTGTCATTACACAAACATTGTTGGGGAGTACCTAAAATGAACGATTTCCAAATCGGTGGATCGGACGTGGAGGCAACAGACCTGTGCGGCTCGATCTCCTGACCTAACGCCCTTGGATTTCTTTGCATGGGGCTTAGCAAATCAAACTTCTATCAAACGAGGGTTACAGATTTGCAAGATTTACGTGCTCGTATCGTAACAGCAGTTACAAAAATAACCCCTGTCATGCTCCAAAATGTGTTCCGCAATGCTGCTGACAGATTCGAACTCTGTAGAGATACTGAAGAAATCATATGCTTAAGTATTCATTAAATGTATGCCTTCTATTATATTATTGAATTTTACCCTTTTTGCTACGTTTTCACTAAAATAGATAGGGACTTTATAAACACACTACCTATATATATATAATATCAGAAAAATGTGCAAGATACTCTTAAAATTGACTCGAAAGAAAACTAGGAAAGACTAAATAGAAAACGAACCCTTCATAATATTAAGGTAACTGTAACAATTTCAAGGCGTTGAGTTGATGAAGTAATAAAATATGACTAACATTTTATCAGTTGATAACCGTTTGTACGAAATAAAAGATAAAAATAAATTCCGAACAAGGATGATAAATACTTAATTCTAATGCCACAAATAGGGCATGTTAATTAGCATGGTATCTCCCCTCATTAGCCTCTGACCCTCTATATAACATTTATCTTCTCCTTAAGTAGCGTGTGTACGCTTTTAGGTAATTGATGTAGTATATTGTATGTTAGCGTCAGATGCTGTCATATACCCCCGTAGACACATTTAAATGCGATTTCACGCCCATTTCTTAGACCTACCCAATTATTGTACTCGTAGGTTCTACTTAACAGGTTCTGGTTTGCGAGATAAATTGGTTATAAACATTTATAGAACGGAAAACTGTCTCGTATGTTTTGGGAAGCTTTTAATGTGACCTTGAACTTAACACAATACGCATTGTTTACGTTAGCTTTTGTTCGCACTTTCCCGAACTGGTTATGAATTAAGAGCATTTTAATTAGTTTGCCAAAGTTTGGCTCGTTCAGTTTAAATACTTCACGTTAAAGATGGAGTCACAAACTGTTTTATTAAATTTGTTCTTTGATTGTAGGACTTATTTTCAAGATCATCGGTGTCTTTTAGTCGTAAGTTACGTTCATTTAAGACTAGGATATGTCTGTTTATAGAACCTTGATACATCCTATATAAGGATAGCGGCTGCGCGTATTCTTTATAATATAATAGCTTAAGTTAACTCGATCTTTGTTAGCATTTTAAAGTCTTAAGCCTATGACTAATTAGGTTCCCATCGTGTAATGACTACGAACACTGTTATGGCTTATCATTGATTTATTTAAATATTTTGCCGAACGAACAGTTATACATTTTCTACAACTTACCTTTTTTATATATATTTATATTACTTTGGCTTATCGACGTTAACGGCTATTAGCTCGATTTCTTATCTGAAATATTTCTCTTATCATCCTACAAGTTTGAAATTACTCTTTGTTTTGTGTCTGGTTCACGAAATGTGCACTTGCAATTCGTCTCATTGGTCGGTTCTGGTGACCTCGGTTCTCTCTCCTTTTTTAAAGTGTTGCAAATGCATTTCTTTCTTTTCTTTTTATGCTAAAAGGGTTTAGCAGTTTATACTTCAGTACCGAGTGGTTTTTATTAAGTTTTTGCGTGGTTGTCAGACAGTTATTATAAATTGTAGTTAATTGTTCTAAAAACGGAAAACATACCGTGTACGGACCATTAATAATAACATTTAATTTTGTCAATTCGTAAATGACGCGTCATGTCCATTTAGAAGACGATTTTGTTACGTAGTAGACGATGCTAGAAACCTTTAGTCGACCACTTCCATGGTAAGTAAAATCAATTTGTTTTTGAACAGATTCGAATTATTTTGCTCGAGTATATTATAGCCAAAAGCGCGCGTATTAATAGAGTTGATCATTCGCCGTTTTATTACGTTTGAGGAACCCCGTTCGGATAAAGGATGTTTTGGAGCATCAAATCCAATGTCGTATTGAATGTACTTTCTCAGTTGAATTAAAACAGTTTGGAAATAACGGTGTTAAAAATAAAACTCGCGTTTGTGTCGTCGCACTCGCGCCCATATGTCTGTCTGGCTGTATCGCGTTAGTTTTTAATTTTTCTGAGTAGCAGCAGCAGCCCGGTTGTCGCGTATCTACAGCGCATTAACCTTTCAGCAAAGATCTTACTCGTAAACATTCGGAATGTGAGTAGCGTTCTTTTAGTTCTCGGAAATGCCAGAATTATATAAACACCTTTCTCTCTCTCTCTCTCTCTCTCTCTCGCCATTACCTAGAATTTAGTTTGGCGCTCGACGTGAGTAATAACCATTACGCAGTCGTCGTATTTATTTAATTTTGTAGAATTTCGAAACCAATCATTTTCGTCCCTGTGATCGAACGTGAATGGTATGAAAGCCTCTTCGGTATGTATTTAGTGTCTGCATGTTTCACATTCCTATTTATCTCTTCAGTAAGTAAAGTTACTGCGCAAGGACCCTTTTCAGGAAAGGGATTCCTCTCGTTTTTCAATCTCCAGCCCACTTTATGTACTTCAGTTTTATATATATATATATATATATTTGTTTCTCTAACCCCCCAATTTGTTCAGTTCCTAGTAAAACCCACGTGTACAAAGTATTTTTGAAATCCAAGAATATTTAGAGGTCGCCCTCGTCCGTTGAAGTTTACTCAGGCAGCAAGGTCCCCCTTCTTCAACGAGAAGTATTAGCCGCTCGGCGGCGGGGGTCTCGTGGAAGCCTACTCCACTCATTGTCGCCTGGTTCGAGGTGCGAGTGTCGTCTTCTTGCAGTCCGGGAACTGCCGCCTGTGATCAGCGACAACTTGGAGGAGGAATTGCGGTTGCTCCTCTCCACGAGTCAACTTCTCGTTGAACTCTTGGATGAGAGCTACTCCTCTCTCCGTTCAGTCGTTGACCACGGCGAAGCTTTCGACGACCCGCGGAGCTTTCTTGGAGTCCTCCGCCGGCCAACTCTCCGGATTTTTGTGAAGGAATTCATCCGGAAGCTGGAGGCGAGTGAAGAGAGTCTTGGTGTTCCTCGTCACAAATTGCTCAAGGTCCATCTTTTCATCGAAGAAGGCATTCGAGGCGACTCTCGAACGCTTCGGCGGATGGTCGACGGCATCTTCGTCCAAGGCTTCGACCATGAGTTTCTTCATGGCTAAATCGTAGCGAACATGAACCGTTTGTCTTCTTGAGAAATCGAGCAGTTCGTCCCGCGAAGATGCCACTGAGCTCTCCACAGAGGGATCAGTTGAAGCTGGCTTGAACTTGTCTTGATCAGTGAACTGCCAGTGATCCATGAACCTTTTGTACAGGAGTATCTCGGGTCCCGTCGACGATCCCCCGATGATTGTCTCGAAAGCGGCTCCAATCACAAGTTCCAACACATGGTGCCGACAGGCAAAGAACGGAAGATCTCTGCCAAGTTTCTCTTCGATGAGAGCACAGGCGCCAGATCGATGACCTGTGTTCGAAGCTGTGGTGTCGAAGCTTAACGCCTGAACCCCGTCGCCGATCTCCCAGTCTTCGAGACACTTGACGACGGCCGCTGCTTGCGCCTCTCCAGTTCCGGATGGAAGCTTTGGAACACCCAAAAGTTGCTCACCTCCGAGGCCAGACACGAGGACAGGCAAGCGACCAACATGTTCTCGGGATGTCAGATCCTCCATGAGCTTACTATCTCAATGAACGGTAAGGGCGACGTCGGTGGAGAACTCCTCCTTCAAGCCTTTCGACTGGGCCGAACGATGGTGAGCCCTTTCTCTGTGGATGGAGTTCCGATTGATGTTCAAGTCGATGACATCATGGCGAAGGCTTTCAGCGGCCTCGTAAGAACGTAGGTCGCATTTTTGGAGGAGATCCGCGTCCGGTCGAGGGCAGCAGCCAGTTGAGGTGTCCTGGCTCTTTTTGGAGCAGAAGCAGCGGCAGCACCCCCAACTGCACCTTCCTTCTCCCGGTCATCATCCGTCTCCTCTTCCGCACTTGACGATGAAGATGATGCCAGCACCGCTCGGCTGGTTGAAGCTTCCCGCTCCTCCCGTGCCCTCTTCCGATGGCTGGCCTCCCGCTCTGACCTCTTCCGGGATTCCTCGTCCTTCCGGGCCCGTACCATATCCACGCAGCCGATGCAGCCTGGCCTCCCCTTCCGTCGTTGGGCCAGAAGGAAAGCCCGGTCCTCACGATTCTTCATGAGGATCAGTGCATCCGCGTGAGCGATGTCAGAGATCTTCCGAGCGCTCTTGAAACTCCCGTTCCTTCCGCTTGTGGGATGCACTGATCCTGGTCTGAAGTTTTTTCAGAGCTTTCCACTCCTCGAAGATCGCCTCCAGCTTCTTGATGCAACGCTGGTCAGCTCGCGTTGGGATGCTGACTTTATCCCATTAACTCCTCGATGGCCTCTATTGCTTCGCGACTGGCGTCCCGGGTGGTCTTTTTCTACTCCAAATGGAGGAACGGGAAATGCCCAAAATCTTGCCGATATGATGGCAGTTTAGCGCCCTTGATTGATTTCCGGTTGAACAGAACCGATCAAATACTTCTTTCTCGATTCCATCCTGAGGAAAGAAAAAAAAATGTGTTCGATACAACTTCCATGTACAGTATATGTACAACTTCCTCTATAATAGTAAAACTTCAACTCACGAGGGCGACCTCTAAATACTCTTGGATTTAAAAAATATTTAGCACGCATGGTTTTTCCTGGGAATTGCACAAATTGGAGGGGGGTTAGAGAAACAAATTTCAAACTTTCATTTTTAAGGGTCACCCTAAAATATATATATATATATTATATATATATATATATATTATATTAGGGTGTCACTAGGTAATAGGGGGAAAATTAAACGATGGATATTTTCCTATGACACCCCCTAAAATTGTTCCATTTGGTGTAAAACATACGGAAGAGAAATTTGGTCCTGATTGGTCATCATTTAAAGGTCGCCCTCGTCACTGAAAACAAGACCCATTTGTTGACGTCAACAAGCTGTTCAGTGTTCACAGCTTGGGCCGAACCAGATAATAAAAAACAAGGCAATTTGGTGAAATAACGAAAGTAAGACACTTAAAAACGCAAAGAATACAACAGTTTATTATATAATCAAATAGAAGACATAATTTGGCGAATAATGGTTCAAAATGGAGAAGCAAAAAAGCAAAACTTTGAGAAATAAAATACATATACAGTAGCAGAATAATTGGTGCTCATACGCTGATCAGTGATTAGTTCTTTCGCGTCCTCACTAATGCTGATTTGTTCGGAGCTGGGTGTTGCTTTCTGTGGTCAGTGACAACTTGAACGAGGAACTGGAGCTGTTCTTCTTTCACTGTCAACTTTCCGTTCAGCTCCTTCACCAGAGCCACGGCCCGTTCTGCTCTGTCGTTCACCACTGCAAGTTTGGAGACCACATCCCGAGCTTGCACGTATTCAGAGTTTGACGTCCATGAACTGGGATGGTGGAGCAGAAAGCAATCTGGCAACTGAAGTTTTGAGAAGAATCCTCGGGTGTTCTTTGTGATTAGTTGCTCCAGTCCTTTGCTGTCACTGAGGAACATAGTATCAAGAACCAAAGGTCGTTTTGGCGGCATGTGAGGGGCTTCTTGATCTAACGCTGCAACCATGCTGCACTTCACTTCCATCGATATCCTCTCATCAAAGAACGCCAGACCCACTGCCTCCTCCGAATGGTACCACAGGTGCGCAGACAGCTTCTTGGTGGTACCATCAGAGATCTTCTTGTGCGGGTATCGAAGGAGCGTCCTCATCAATTCCCAATCATTCAGCGGAGCTTCGATGGACAGATGAGCTGTTGCCCACGCTTTCATGTAAACTAGAACAGAAAAGAGGCAGATATCTCGAATTCCGCGTTCCTCAGTGTTCGTCAGTTTAAACTGTCTTCGGAAGAGCCAGATCTTGATGGTATAGAGCCCCTTAGCCATCCATCTCGCCCGGTGCATAGCACCAGGGGCGCGGAAGTTTAGTCCCTTGTATGGAACTCCTCCAAGAAAGATGACGGAAAGATCGAGGAATTCCTGATAGTCATCACGAACTTGAAGTGCTTGTGATTTTGCAAACTCAATGAGCTCCGTTCTATGCTTAAAAATAGCTGCTTTGGTGAACGCATCTGTGTCCGCAGTTTGGAACTGTTGCTGGTCAATGCGGGTCCAATAATCATGGAAGCGCTTGAAAAGCAGAATTTCTGGACCGGTAGATACTGAATCTAGCGATGCTGCGAATGCCGCCTGTAGCACCAACTCCAGTACATGGTGTCTGCACGCGCAGTGTAACAGGTCACGTCCAACTTTTTCTTCCAGAAGAACACAAGTTCCTCCACGGTGGCCTGTGTTTGTCGCGGTTGTGTCGAAACACATAGATTTGACATGATCGGTCACTCCCCATTCATTCAGGCAATCTATGATGGCATTTGTTTGTGCCAGCGCGGTTCCTGACAGAAGTTTTGGCACCCCGAGGAGCTGCTCTGTCCCGGAGCCAGATACAAGAATAGGTAAGCGGTCAACATATTCTCGTGACGTCAGATCTTGCATGAGTTTTCCGTCCCAGTGAACAGTCAACGGACTATTGCCTTGGAACTCGCTCTTCAGTTGCCGAGCCTTAAGGGTACGGAATTTTTCACGCTGACGATGAATGGATCCACGATTGATGTTGTAGTCGCTAGCATCATGCCCTAAGCTGGAAGCTGCCTCAAACAGCAGATATGTGGCCTTTCTTGACGAGAGTTGCGTGCGATCAGCGCTGCCGCCAATTCCGATGTCATGATGTTCTTCGTTGCTCTTTGTTTAGACGCTAACGAACCACCACATGCTCCTTTTTCTTCGCTATCATCTGAGCTGGAGGATGAGGACTCCAAAACCGCTTCGTTGGATACTGCCTCCATTTCAGCTGCTGATCGCTTTCTTCGTTTCTCCTCTTCCTCCCGACGTCGAGTACAATCTTTGACTTGGCGCTGATGGGTCATGTCCAAACCTGCCATTGAACCTGGACGTCCTTTCTGGCGCTGCTGCTGAAGGAACTCCCAATCCTCTGGGTACTTGACCAATTTCTCACAATCAGCGTGGGCGATGTCAAAGAGACGATCGAGGCGTTCAATGAATTCTTTTTCTTTCGTCTTGTGTGAATCGCTCGTCCTTGAGGCGTGTTTTTTGAGTCCTTTCCACTCCTCGAAGACTTTATCCAGTTTGCTGACGCAGTGTGTCTCGAGTCTGGTTGGAATGTGAGCTTTCTCCCAGAAGGACATCACTGCTCGAAGTGACTTCCTCAACGCGTCACGTATTGTCATTTTCTTTTCATGGTGAAGGTAAAGGAAGTAACCGAATGCTTGCCTGTAGGAAGGAAGCTTGCATCCTTTCACCTCATCAACCGCTGCCCCTAATAGATATATACACTTCCGGGTTTCCATCACCAGAAATCACGTAGCTGAAATGAGAAACGGTGAATCGTTAAGTATTGTTCACTTTATTTCTCAGATATTCAGACACACACAGATACACACACACACATATATAGAGATATATAGATATCTAATGAACGATTATGGAGACGCCGCGCAAGCATTAAACTTTGGAAGGCGGGGGCGACCTTTTATAGTTATTCAAATAAAAAGATTTTTCAGTCACCATGTTTTTTTTACCAATGGAATAGATTCGCGGGTGTCAGCATGAAAATTTCAAACTTTGCATTTAAGTGACACCCTAATATATATATATATATATATATATATATATATATATATATATTATATATTAGTTTGTCTTGTGTATTTTTATTTAATGATAAGCTTTGTTAGCAGGATAAATACCCCATAAAATAGCGGAGTATTCTTGAGTGTAATAAACGATAAGATAAATGAAACAATAACAATTTTAAAAAACTAAAAATTATGACTAAAAGAGAGAGAAAAATAAGACGAGTAGTGAAACGAGTAGTAATAAGAAGTACCCACTGTTAACGCTATACAAAAAGAAGAAGAAAAGGGGTAAAAATAAAAAGTATTTACGTAGTGATAATACCAACTTATATATATGATAATGTTTATTGACAGGAAACAGATTCCTCTCCCCCTACAAAGAAAGGTACATTATCCATCAAGATTATCAACGATACAACTAATTAAACGATAAATTAAAAAAAAACAAAAAAATGAACTACGGTAATAAAGAAATAACAATGATACGCGTAAGGAGACGAGAAATAATAAAAATTAGTAATGATAGCTTGGTAAAAATAAAAAGTACGCGTAATGAAATGGCTAAGCGGGGGCGGGAGTTAAGTGGAGCTATAGACAAACACTTTCGTATCAAGAGGTCCACAGTTTAGAAGACCTAAAGCGGGACTAATGAATAGCTTACAGTTGGATTGTCCGAGTTTATAATTCTTTTCATTAGACTGTATTGAGCGCGTCTCGTTATCTCGGGGAGGCTGGGAACGACGCCGCGGTTAGCGAACATTTGAGAGGCTGAGCATCTTGGAGGTAACTTAGGATATGTTGTAAGGCAAATTGGGGGGTTCCACGAGAACCTTTTTTATAATTAACCCGGAGTTGCTACTCATAAATATTAGTGCGGAAAGAGCGAAAAAGTGTCTTTAGCTTCGCTCGTACAAAATTTGAAGTTCCTTATAATAATTAATCATTGCCTTTGCCCAGTAATTTCGACATCGTTTCCTTAGTTTCCTCATGTCTGAATCGTCACTCGAGGAGCTCGTGATAGTTTAACCCTGATACTTAAATTCTCGTACCTGCTCCGTCGTTCGTCCCTCATTTTGAAAATAGTATTAGCCGTTTCGTTTGAGTTTCTTAGGATGTAATTGCGTAACTTTAGTTTTAGTAACATTAAAATTAATGTCGTGGTTCCGTGAATTTATAAGATTATCCACACCTCTCACCGAAGGACTTATTAACACCATATCATCGGTATATAGACCATTGGTTCTCAACCGGTGGGTAAATACACAACTGGGGTAATGACAACTACTTCGTGGGGTAATGACACGCGATCCAGAAAATATAAAAAATAATATCGTGATAATGCGGAAGTTATAAAAAAATATCTGATGATCGGGGGGTAATGGGGCCGGGTTAGAATTGGATTTGGGTAACCATACAAAACGGGTCGAGAACCACCGGTATAGATCAAGTTATTTATCCTCGCGTCATCTATACACGCGTTCGGAAGCTTACGCGTATGTACGTGTTTCTTAGGGGTTGATGACTTCGTATTTGAATTTGTTCGCGTACTTTGATTTTACTTTATGCTCCGTAACCTCTCCATGCCTCTTCCCCCCACCCCTTTCTCGCTTTGTTTTTCGCTACTCCCCTTAAAACTGTCGACCATGAAAATAATTAATTTTGCGATGATATTTTTCTTCTTTTCGCTCATTTCCTCGTCAAAACAGTTTGATATTAAAGAAAAAAAAAGTTTGTAAAAGACGGTGCGAAGTTATTGAATGGAGGACCACGTATTGTTGTAGGGGAACGGGAAATATAAGACCAAATGCCATCCGCATTCCCCCTCACCAAATTATGAGAAAAACGATGTTGGGGTATTTCTGTCTCGATTGAGATTCGTCTTTGTGGGCGGGGGATATCCGTAATGGCGATGGAATCTAAAACCTTTAACCAAAAATCAAAGGAAACGGAATTACCCCCCCCCCCCCTTTCGGCGGGAATTGAATACCACCGTTTATTATATTCAACGTTCTTACAGTAAGTAGAGTCTTCGAAAGGCGCGAGGTCGCGTGAATGAACCACGCTTCGTTCATTGGAAGCATCCCCCGTCCGCCGTTCCAAGTAATAAAAGGGAATATTGTGGACTCGAAAATGAAAATACTCGAATCCATATTGCGTTCAACTTTTGAGTTGGGAGTTAATAAGAAATAAAAAGTGTTCACCATTTAAAACCAATGAGTCGAAACTCCGCGTGAAGTTTATAATAATTATTATTATTATTATTACGAAATATAATTAGTCGTTAGCGGTAAAACTTAATTATTTGATTATGGCGAAATTGGAAATTTTATTTTAATTTTTTTTTTGTTTTCATCCGAAAGAGAGAATTGTTTTCTCTCGATTATGATGATGATGATTCGTTTTATAACACCGATTCATTTACGTTATTAACCTGTTTGCGATCGTTATCGTCGTCATCGTCATTAAATTGGTCACAATAATAAATGCTGAAATTAAACAACGCAGATTTTACAATTAAATACCGTTCGATTTATTTAATTCTTAGTTTGTTGTTTTAATTGAAGTACTCATTTCTTTTCACTCTAATCAATTGATGGAGAGCTCTCGAACAGCGCTCAAATTGCCGTTTCTTTAATCAGCTTCACATTGACGATGAATGTTGAAGAGAACGAGAAAGTTAATATACCAAATTGGTTTATGACCGATCGGGTCTCCATTCTGATGTGCATTAATAGAAATTACCCTTATTGAACGTTTTAAATTTACAAAAAGTTACAGGGTGTGTGAATATATATATATATATATATATATATATATATATATATATATATATATATATAATATATATATAATATATATATATATAATATATATATATATATATAATATATATATATATATATATATATAAAAAATTGCGGAAACTAACGTAAAACGTGCATCGCAGAAAAGGTTTCGTTTCCGTTTGGCGTGATCCACGTCCCGAGCACGTATCTTGCCACTACACCATCCAGAAAACCCAAAAATATTATTCCTCAATTACTGAAGGGTTAACTATTGCATTTTCTGGAAAATGACGACATAAAAGGATGTATTCTCAAAAGCTGCACACCTGAAAGGAAATTTTTTCGTTCCCGGTTGGTGTTGTGGTAAGAGACGTGCCCCGGGACGTGGATCACGGTGGGTTGAAATCACCTCTGTTCTGTGCTTTTCACTTCAGACTCTTATTAATATCAGTCTACGTTTATTGTAGCTCTGTAACACACACACACACACACACACACACACACACACACGCGGAAGTATTTTCTTAATTATTTCACGTTCTTTTTCTAATAATTTGATTAACGTTTCAGTGATATTTATTAATTTTTAAATTAAAAAAAGAAACCTTTTCAAGGACGTATTTGTGGATTATTTATTTCGTACATAATTATTATTGTTTTTTCAAATTATTATTATTATTGGAATAGTGGTAACTGGTGACTCAGTTGAGAAGTAATTTAAGGTAAATATTATGAAGGTTGCGTAAAGCCCAAAAGGAAACGCCAAACGGTTTTCGTTTTTATGAAGTAATATTATAAGACTTTGTTTTCCGCATCTCGTTCCGGCAATTAACCGTATTATACGCGTGTTTCGTAGAGCTTGGGGCATTTATGGGTATGTTTTTACCGTCATTAAGGTTAAGTTAATTCGTTACGCGCTTTAATTAAACTGAATTAATTGAAATTAACTTAACCGAAAAACGACCTTCTGAACGGGAGTACGATAACGGGAAGTTAATGATTTGAGTTCTGCATTGTGTGTGTGTGTGTGTGTATACGTGCTCATAAATCTCTCTTCCTTTTCACGACTAATATAATGGCATTCTATTTGGCACTGTGACACTCGGCGTGACAGTCTGTGTGGCCCTCTTAATGACTTTGCGCGTCGAGAATAAGTTTGTGAGGAATGTAATTGAGTGTTATGACTGCAATTCATTTTCGATTTAGCAAGTTGCAAATGCCTTAAAAGTCAGTTATTGCACTAATATATATATATATATTATATATATATATATATATATATATATATATTATATATATACACACCTCGGTGGTGTAGTGGTTAGCATCGTTGATTACGAATCCATCGGACCCGGGTTTGATTCCTGGTGACGGCAGATGGTATGCAGCTAACCCAGCTGTTTATCCTTCTAAACTAAAAATTGGTTGGTAGATAAATGGGTACCCTGGGTAACCTAGTGGTTAAGACGCTGGGCTGCTGATCGGGAAATCGTGAGATCGAGTCCGGGCAAGGACTCGTAATTTCTGACCACCCGCGGTGGGTCGTGGTTCGGATTCCGCGTTAAGCCGTAGGTCCAAGGTGAAGCAACGAGCTCGACCTTCGTCAGAATGAACAATTCGGGCGGAAGCGAAACCAAGGTTAACCGAAGTATATAAACCGCCGACGACGCCCAAGAAATGAGCATATTTGAATTGGGATTGAAATGTTTGTATCATAATTGAAATGAACATTTTAATTTCAATGTTTAAAAGTTTGTCATTAAATAAATTTTGAATTGAGAAAGAGAATCGCACAAAACAAATATAAAAAATTGTCATCGATTAAAACCTATTTTGTGTTTGCATAAAAAGAGTTAAAATCAATTTCGTGGGAAGTTTTTTCACTTCCTTCCAAGAATAATGTTGCTACGATTTAACGTAACTTCGTCAGCGCCCGTAGCTCGGTAGGTGACGCCGTTTCTCTATAGGCAAAGTGAGGTTGGGGTTGGAATGCCGGTATTTATTATATTATTATTATTATTATTATTATTATTATTATTATTATTATTATTATTATTAATAATAATAATAAGATACCGTATTGGTTGCCTTGAACGCTGTGCCAGTTTGTGTAACCCTCCTCACGGATAGTTATTAGACCCGAGTTCAGTATATAGTTATACGAACAAGATAACGAGGGTGGTCAAACGTATATGTAAACCGTAGCTACTGATTCGGGTAAAATTTTACAATTTTGTGTTGTTTTTAGCTTACAGAAGAACAAAAAAGTGACACTGTCGCGTTATTCGGTTTTGTAAAAGTTATTTTTTCTCAAATGTGTGTCGTGTAATGCTGTTGAGCGATCATTTACACTGATCAAACTTTGCATTTCGCTTCCCTATTGTTTCGTCAAACATTCAAAGACTGGTAGAATGAGGAGTAATTAAAATGGTTATTTACGCCATTGGAATAATTGTATTGATTGATGGTCGACATTAAGTATATTTATGTATTCCTGATTCCCTATTAACTTTGAACGCGTCTTACCTATTCGCATCTTAATCCAGTTATCTAAAGTTTAGAAATAAAATTGCTTTAAACAAATTCTGTATGAAAATCGTAGTTTAGATTCTAAACTACGATTTTCATACAGAATTTGTTTAAAGCAATTTTATTTCTGACTCCGGTTCAAACCTTCCGTTGCAGTATCGGAAACATGTACAGGGTGTTTGAAAAGTAAATATAGGAACTATGTCTTTCAATATATATATACAGTATATATATATATAATATATATATATATATATATAGGGTGGCGCAAAAGTTAGGAACCATAGGCACATTTTGTTAAATTATAATAATTGTTCGAATTGGTGGCCTTCCACTTGGAGACACTTTCTGACGCGTTGAATGTATGATGTTTGAACATTCCTTAACACAGTGGTACTGATTTTGTCACACACAGATGTGATTTTATCCTTTAGAGAAGGTATGGTTCTGGGTCGATCAGCATAGACTACCGACTTGAGATGGCCCCACAAGAAAAAGTCGAGGCCTGAGGTCTGGAGACCTAGGTGGCCATTCGACGGGCCCTCGCCGTCCGATCCACTCGCTTGGGAATGTTTCATCTAAAGAGCTCTGGACGATGGTTGCGAAATGTGGTGGTGCATCATCCTGCTGAAACCACATCTCCGCCAGTTCTACCAAAGGAATGTCGTCCAGTATGGGCATGAGAAATGTTTGCAGCATATGCAAATATGTTTCACCTGTTACATTGCCGTCGAAAAAGTACGGACTAATTAACCGATCCCCCCAGAGCGCAGCCCACACCATAGTTAGTGGATTGAATTGCGTATGTCCTTCCTCCATCCAGTGGGGGTTCTCATTGGCCCAATAGCGTGCATTATGCCTATTGACACGACCGCTGAGGTGAAATATCGCTTCGTCGCTGAACATGATCCTTCGTTGAAGCTATCGATGTTGTAGAAACCACTGGCAGAACTCTACACGACGGTCTGTGTCGTCACCGTGCAGTTCCTGAACGAGCTGGACTTTGTAGGGGTGGAAAGGATTTGTTGTAAGAATTCGTTGAATGGATCTTCTGGAGACACTCGTTTCCTGGGATAACTTTCTTAAGGACTTAGTGGGCTGTTTTCGAGGTGATTGAATACCGTTAGTGATGATGTTGCTTGCATCGGTTGAACTTTTTGGCCGGCCACTAGGCGGCCGATCATGAACACTTCCGGTTTCTTTGAAGTAAGTGAACAGTTTTCCAACTGGTGCCTGAACAACTGACGGCCTCTCAAGGTGTTTGTCATTAAAAGCAGTAGCAACTGATCGTTTGTGTTACCACGCCTCGCACACATTAAAACTATCTCCACCCGTTCATCTATTGCCAGTTTCTGTGCCATAAGTTCAACAACAAATCTGAAAATAACAAAATGCATATTAAAACAAATTATTAAACTGTGCCTATGGTTCCTGACTTTTGCGCCACCCTGTGTGTGTATATATATATTATATATATATATATATATATATATATATATATATATATATATATATCAACTGCAAAGAACACGCAGTATAATTAACGTAAAGAACGACGTATGTAGGAGAATTACGACTTCTGATCGAGTGAGGATCATGGTGTAGTGGTTATCATATCTGACCGGCAATCGGAAGATCCCGGATTCGATTCCCGGGTGGTTACCTCATTTTTTCATTTGTTCGTTCTCCCTCCTCATCTTGCGCGGAATGTTCTCCTATACAAGCGTCGTTCTTTACGATATATATATATATATATTATATATATATACAGTGCCCGCGAAAAGTATCCGATCACCCTGGAAATTTGTATTTTTTACATAAAAAACAATGTTTAAATGTATACTAACCTTATATTTGTATTTTGTCATCTGTCCTTTGGTTTGGATGACTTGTTCTAGACGTTTTGGCATGGATTTAATCAAGTTTTGACAAACTTCCACTGATATTTCCTTGCACCATACCTTTTTGATGGCTTCTTGTAATTTTTCGACTGAGCCAGTGTCGTGGCATTCAACCTTATTTTTTATTATTAGCCACATATTTTCTATCGGATTGAGATCTGGACTATTACCAGGCCAATCCAAAATATCAAATTTATTGTCAGTAATCCATTTTGTCACTATTTTGGCCCTGTGACATGGTGCACCATCATGCATCTATGTTTTTGTCCTTTGGATTGCCATTGCCATTGGAAGTTTATCCTGTAGCATTGCTAAATACCGTGCACCATTCATAGTTGTGTTCTTCGGAAGAAAATATAGGTTTCCACGCCCATAGTAACCGAAACAACCCCAAACCATCACACTTGGAGTGTGTTTCATTGTCTTTAGGGTGTATTTAGGGTCCATCCTATTTGAGCCAATGGGCCGGCGAACCTTTTTTGGACAACTTCTGAATGTCAAAAATGTCGACTCATCACTAAATAAAACCTTCTTCCAGTCATCAACAGTCCAATGAATATATTTTTTACAAAATGCGACACGTTTTTTACGCATTTTTTCATTAATGAACGATTCTTAGCAGCATGGCGAGATGGTAATCCGAGTTCTTTTTGGAGCCGCTCCTGGATAGTTCGTTCAGAAACACCAGATAACAAATTATTCATATTAAATTTTATTTCTTTCGCAGTTATTGTTGGGTTTTTCAATACTAAACGTTTCATAAGTTTGTCTGTTCGTGAATTTGTTTTTCTCGGTCTGCCAGATCGTTTTTTAGGGACTGGCGTGGTTAGGCCGGCATTGTTCTTAGCCCGTGAAACCCATAAATTAACGGTACTTTGGGATATGTTTAATTCCTTAGCTATCTGTCTCTGTGATTTCCCACATGTATGCAAAGCAACAATAGCACCTCGACAATCACTCTTAAGTTGTTTTTTAGCACACATTATATGTAAATTTTATTTACACCACTTTCTGTAAAAAATAACAAAATATCAATAAATTTACACAAACAGTGAAATCTGACAACTTTGAGACACAGCCACCCGCAACGAAGGCTACCAGAACACTAATTTGAGAATGCGTTGGATAGCTCTCATATCAGCGAGCAACCTCAAAGTTACCAGATGTCGCTAGAACAAATAGAAAGTGAATTATGTGTCTCTGAATATCAAGGGAAAATATTGTATTTTCTTGAGTGATCGGATACTTTTCGCGGGCACTGTATATATATATATATATATATATGTGTGTGTGTGTGTGTGTGTGTGTGTGTGTGTAAAATCATCGATACATTCATAGTTTAAGTGAGGTATGAAGAATTAAACATCTTTTTACATGGAGCACCATTCAGGCCATATGCCCATTTCAGGGTACGAGCAGCTTGCAGCAGCATTGCCAAGCAAAGTGGGGGTCATAGTACTGACGAGGCTTTCCTACGTTGTTCATCACCAGTGAAAGCAACAATGCTTTCAGTCCGTGTTAGTCTCCGTCCAAAGAACATCCGTATTCAATTTATTGCAGTTTTCGTCAATTTGTATTGGAGGCACCCCCAGTTATTATCAGTCCTGGTGCGAGATTCCTCAGAAACAAGATGCACCGTAAGTTTGCGTTTCCTCCCTAAGGCAGCACAAATTTACCTGTATCAATTACAGTCACTCGTACAACCTTAGGCTTGCTCTACACAAACTGTACCCCCCCCCCCCCCCATACACACACACACAGTGATCCATTTAAAACCTTACCCAAATTACAATTTTTTTCTTAATTTAGGAACTGTTTTAAACGGATCACCCTGTATATGCACGAGAGAAACTATGAAATGGAGAGAACAAATACAAATAGGGAGTTGGAGAAACTGAATATTAATCGGATTTAAGTACATTACTTAATCCCTTCCATTGAAGTGATTTCAAGCGATGTATTTGTGTGTGTGTTTGTTTTGGTTGTTGCCTTTAATTCGTCTTCCTTTTTGCTTTTGAGGCGGTTTCATCAGATGCTTCGCTATTTCATTGCGTTATCTTGTTTTGATGTCTCGCGTGCTTCAGTGCGAGGAAATTACGTTCATTGCGAGTGAAGTTGGGAAACCGAGCGCTTTCGTGTCGCGTCGAGCGGCGGAAAATCACCCCCGCCGTCGTAAAAACATTAAAAAATAAACCCGAAGGGAACCGAACCCGCATTATTTATTTCTCGTTGACGTTCTCTTTACTAATAGGATATTTTATTTTTAGCTATTACTCTTTTACATTAGTTTTAAGTGTCCCTATGTAGGTCCTATTGAAGGTTGAGATGAGGCGTATAAGTTTGATTTGTGACATCAGAAAATTAATTTTCTCTTTGGTTCTTCGTTAAAGCTTTAATTATTATTGGAAGATGTAGAATTATGTGGGTGGGTCCTTTAAAAGCCACTCCCCTACTCCTATGTAGATGGGGAAGGGGGGTGGAGACTCGAAAGGGGGTCGTCACACGGTTTGTCTTATGGCTCGTGGATAGGTGTCTTTTTTTTTCCTAGCTTCGAGTTAGTGTGTGTCTGGTTGTTGTTGATCGTGTGTGATACTGTGAGAGCGAAGCTCAATTTCGCGCGATCGTGGATTGTGGCTCCTTGGCACTGCTGAGAACACCACCACCACCTTCGTGAGCAGCAGCAGTCTACGAGCTTTGTCGAGGGATTAGTTGTTAGCAGAGCTCGAACTTGTTCCTTGATTACGGTTATGCAGCCGCTCCTTCAGTACGAAGGAATTGTGTGATATTTGTCTGATACTTGTATTATTACCACAAATTAATATATATGTGTGTGTGTGTGTGTGTACACACACACACGCCTATCTGTGGGTTGTGTTTTGTATAGTTAGCGCGCACGTATTCCGTTTTATTCTCTGTGATTCGGCTTTTAATTGAAGCACACACCACCTTTTTTTGTGGGAAACGAAGCATAAGTGAAGTAATTGTGCGTTATGGTATTGAAGAATAATAAACTGCAAATCGGACTTTTGCTTCAACCGGTTGCCCACAACTTTATTATTAAACTTAATTTACACATTGTTCGAACACCACAACTTGCCCTTTATGCATTGACGTCATTGTCTACTCGAATATGTTTCTGTATCTGACAAGCTATCAATTATATTTATTTATATATATATTGTATGTTTGCATTTGAGATGTTCAGGGAAGCAGGATTGAAGGGTATACGTGGGCATACAATGCAAACACGGCGTTTCTTTCTTTGGTTTTAAATATGGCCATTTTGGGCATATCTGAAATCCCTTCAAGGTCAGCAATTTACGACAAAGCAAATACTTATCTTGGAAAAGGTTTAGTGAAGACATTAAAATGAATCCATTTTTAGTATGAATCCGTTTGACCATGATTCCAAACTTATAAATACTTCAATACGAAGGAAATTGCCTACGTGGCAACTGATTCTCTTCCGGTTTTGCTTTTCTCTCCTTCCATTTGTTTCTTGCGCCGAGTACAACGTTTCCAGGGGAAGAAAGCGCCCCCTTTTTAGATAGGCCTACTCCGTGCGTGTAGTGGAAACGCACGACTAAAAGAGGCTTCCGTGCGTGTCGACTTTCGCGGGGTTCAATTTGTCGTACTCGAATCGTCCGTCCGCGAGAAGTCAACATCAGTTGCCGCGCGCTCATCCGTGCGTGGTGTGAAGGACCTTCGTCGTTTGTATAGAATAGTCGTTCTCAAACTGTTTCGTTCGAGATTCCTTCGAATATAAACAATCTCGCCTTCTTATTTCATAATTTAATATTTCGCCTTTATTTTTCTTCTTATAAAAGAATCTAAACTTTAAAAAAGGAGATACTACATTTTTGCATTATTTTTTAATTCTTATTATTATTATTAGTATTGTGATAAGTAAAGCTAGAGAAACTCGCGCTTCCGCCCCACCCACCCTCTGCCAAGTAACCCCTTTTGTTCCCTAGTTTGAGGAACATTGGTGTAGAGTAGAGGAAGGTCCGTCCAGCAGTTACAGGAAGCATTGTTTACCATAACTTTTGTAATAATTTTTGAAGTGGTGCGCCTATAAAGAAACTTAATTTCGTTTCCTTATTTTTTTTAGCAGTTACTAAATATATTTGTGGCGTACACGCGCCCATTTATAATTAAAAAAAAAATAAACATTGACATTGTCCAGTTAAGGATATACACAGTACTCGTACGTGATCCGTCTGTCAAGGTCTGATTTCGTTTATAAACTACCACAAAGGTATTGTTTATCATACGTTAACACACAACAATGGCCATACTTCTATAGAATTTTCAACAACAGCAACCGTCATATACACTACAGTGTGTGTGTATATATTATATATATATATATATATATATGTGTGTGTGTAGAGTAAACTAAGTAAAACAAATTACAAGAGCGGGAAAAGAAAGTCTTCTTTGTTTAATGATTGAAAGAAAGCAAAAAGAAGGAAGAGAAAAAGTGAAGAAAAGATTGTGGTTTTTCATTCTTGAAAAATGCAAAATTAATTGTGGGTGAAATCGGAGACCGTCCACTCGATCACTTAAGATTTAATTCGAATTATTTTACTTCAATTGATGGTAACAGTCAAGCTTGAGACAATAGAAAAGAAGTTCTCGTCTGTGTGTGTGTGTACACACACACACACACACACACACACACACACACACACACACACACACACACACACACATTTTTTTATTGCGATTTGATAAGCTGATGCGGTTGTTGTTTGCAGTGATTTCTTGGTTAGTCAGTGTCGCGAAGTTGTGAGCAGTCGGTTTGTCCTCGATCTCCTTCCACGAGAGTGTCGAAGAAACTGAAAAGTTGCGAAAATGAGTAAGAGGAATCTTGGACCGATCTTTCCTCGAAAACGAGCGAACGATCTAAAGAGAAGTTACTTTTTTACGAGTTTCTTCCTTCCTCCCAAATCACGGACACACGAAAGGCAAATAGCTGTTTTGCGCTTATATTTCATTTTATTCCAAGTCATTCTTTAAAAAGAGGTTAACAATTTTTGCTTTTTTATTACCGATTTAATTGTTCTGTTTCAAATCCTTCATATACAGATTGATGCAATCACCAAATTAGTTTATAGCTTTCTCTTCATTATTTTTTTTTTCTTTTTTTGCTGAGGAAGATCTCATCCAGTTTTTCTCAATGAAAAATTAGTCTTTTCTTAGTAGTTAAAAACGGGTCACGTACGCGCACGCACGCACGATGCACCCAAGTTTGTACTCTTAAAGGTAAATGTCGTTTTAAAAAATTTAAACCTTCTTTTCACCCGATGTATGGTACCAAGAGACGTCATTTTCACTTCGGACAAAATCCGAGTAAAAGTTTGACTATTAAATAGCTCCTAAAATGAAATAAGAATAATAAATAGGAGGGGAATATTCTGATGCGGAGAGAGTTTTATTTACTTATTTCATTTAGTAGCTATTTAATAGTATAACTTTTCACTCATATTTTGTCCGAAGTCACCCCACCCCGGTTTACGATAGTCGTTTAATTAAAAGATTGAACGTGCCTCGCACCGTTCTTAATACGCTCATGCGTTACTGCTTGTGTTAGAATTTGCTAAATTTAGGTCACGTTGCGTGAATGGTTTTAGTTCTGAATTATCTTTTTTCGTATGATTAATTTTCTATTTTAACTTTGGAGACTGTAATTAGAAGTGGTATACGCGCGATCGTTTTATTTCATTTAGAAATAAAGAAAAAGCCTTACGATTTATTTTTATAATAATAATAATAAGCGAAAGTTCGTAAATTTGTTTCGACACGAATTCAGAACATCGCCCTCAGATAGATTGGCTGCTACATCACGCATTCAGGATCAAAGGAGCGGAAAAAATAAGCATTTCATACGCGTAGACATTCCATTGCTAACCGTAAGATCTGCATTCGATAAAACGTAAATTTGGTCATTTTTTTTTTCCTCAAACAGAACGTGACAGTGTCGTAGTTTGTGCCCCAGCGCGATCGTACACATTTAATGAGATAAGGAACAATATCTATTTACACTATACTTCATGCCTCCAGTTCCAAGAGCTTATATCCCATGTCTCTGGCTCTGTCTGACACGTAGAAAAAGTGTTATTTTCTGGCAATTGAGGCAGTATTCAAAGAGTTTTAATAGTGAAAACAGAAGGAATCATTGTGTATTAGCTATTGTGAATTATTATTATTATTATTATTATTATTTTGGATTTTTAGATTATACAAAGATCATTACTTTAACGTATTGAAATCTCTTCAAAGTGCGAAATCCGATTATTCAATAATGCATGTACTCTAACAAATACTAAAGAAAATTTAAAAACTGGATTATACTCTGTGTGCGTGTGTGTAATTTCGTTTTATGTTTTGTTCCTGGGGGACCTTAATTTAATATAGTCGAGCTTAAGCTCTTAACATATTTTAATAATTTACTGCAGACATTTCGGAATATGTTCCATCAGTGCAATCTTAAATCTAACCGATTTTAATTTCAAATATACGAGGGCCACTCAGTATATTTTGCCTCACCTTTTTTTATTCTTTCCAAGTTTCCTTGTAAGTTCCAGAAATTTTGTACACAAGTAGTTACATAGTACATACCCTACCTTTTTTACAAGTTTTGTTTTTACACATAGTCTCCATCCTTTTCTACGGCTTTCCTCCACCTCGAAACAAGGGCCTTTATTCCTTGCTGGTAAAAGTCCGCTGGGTTCCGCTGGAGCCACCTCTTAACCTCCTCAACAACCTCATCGTCACTGAAACTTTCTTCCACGAATAGCATCCTTCATTAGCTCAAACAAATGGAAGTCTGAAGGTGCCAGATCCGGGCTGTGGGGTAACGCAGTGAAGCGCATTTTTGTGATGGCCTCTCTTGTTTGCAAACTGTTGTGTCGTCTCGCGTTATCGGGCAAAAGAAGGACGTCTTCTAGTTTTCTCTCCGGTCGAACTCGTTTTATACGTCTCTGGAGTCTCTGTAGGGTAGCGGGTAGCAATATATGCCTCTGAGTTGATTGTTTGTCCTTTCTTCATAATGTCCACCAGAATCACTCCTTTCATGTCCCAGAAGATGATCGCCATAACCTCGCGTGGGGAGTCCGCGTGATGCCACTCCATGGATTGGCGTTTTGTTTCAAGTTCAAAGTGGTGTACCCGAGTCTCATCCCCAGTCACAATTCGTGAAAGAAAGTCATCCCCTTCTGTCTAGTATCGAACCAACGACTCGGAAGCAATTTCTTTTCTTTGGGCTTTGTGATCTTCAGTCAGTTTGCGAGGAACAAACTGTGAACACACTTTTGAGTATCCCAGTTGCTGAATTATCGTATTTACACTTCCTTCACTAATTCCTATCTCCAGTGATAGCTCCTCGTATGTGAGCGCCGATTTGATCGAATGATACTATTAGCACGTTGCACAGCGTGAGATGTCCCAGCCGATGCCGGACGACCGCCGCGTGGCTCATCATCGAGGCTGGTTCTCCCTCTCTCCGATGATCTCGCACGTTTAGACCAGCGTCGAACTGTGCTTCGATCAACAACAGTATCTCCGTAAACGTTTTGTAGACGTTTGTGAATATTTCCAAATGTTTCCTTCTCCGGTTAGGAACTCGATAACGGCTCTCTGTTTACGACCATCGGTTTTATTCAAGGGCGTTTAAAAGCAGTTTTATACAAGGAGGGGAGGTTCAAACTGGAAAAATCCGGTTATGTGAAACGCAGAAAGTTCAAACTTACTGCCCAAAAGACATTTCAGCCCCATGGCCTATTATTTAGCTAAGAGAAAAGGGTGGGACCAAATATATTGAGTGCCCCTAGTATATATAGGAAAATTTATTTTAAATTAAATTCACAAAAGTAATAGATTAGAACTAAAATAAATGTTCAAATTGGTCTTGTTTTGGGACCCTTTTTTTTTTGTTGCGGGTAGAATAATACGCAATGGCTAATATGGGAGCAAGTTACACTCCTGAGGAAAAGGCCTCCGGAGACCTCCGGAAAAATGATGTTGAAATGTCGAGGTGTTCGTTTAATCTTAGTTGATATTAGCTTCTAGTGCTCCTCCAGATGATTCCCATTATTTTTCTAGCCGTTGTAATTTTGATGTTGTTAGTGCTCTCTGAATTCTGTATCCGACGACATTATTACTTCCAGATCCCCGACTCGTAGATTTGACGTTATCCGTTTGTCTCGCGGAGTTTTGTACCTTTTATTCTGCGGCTCCTCCTTATTACCATATCTTAGAAGTTGGAATTTTTCTTCGTTGAATTTCGTATTGTTGTCTTCTGCCCACTTCAATAATGTTTCAATGTTGTTTTGTAATTTTCATATGTCGCCTTCGTTCAATATTTCCTTACGTATCTTTCTGTCATTCGCGAAACATGATACAATATTGTCCTTAATATCCGCATCAATATCCGCAATCATTATTATTATGAACAGCGTGGGAGCTAATACTGTCCCTCGTGGGACAGAGCTCGCGACTTCCGAAATTTCCGATTTAACTCCGTTTACGATCACTCTTTGCGTTCTTTGCGTCAACTAATTAAATATCCATCTTCCTAGCTTTCCAGTAATTCCAGTATTCTTAAGTTTGTGCGCTATAATTCCATGGTCACATTTATCGAAGGCTTTAGCAAAGTCCGTATATATTACATCTATGTTTCCATTATTTTCTCCAGTAGCCGCGATAAGCATGATCTTCCAGCCCTGAAGCCACGTTGATTTGGGTTGTATAAGTCTTTTTCTCGTAGGTAGTAGGTAGTTTTGCCTCTAATTATACGTTCGAAGCACTTTATAAGGGTGAGAGCCACTGGCCGATAAATCTTGGGCCTTGCTCTGTTACCACCTTTAAATAGGGGAGCAATTTGTAAATTGACTGAAATTTTAGGCAATGTGCCAAATTGATGATACACACCTAACTTTTCTGGTAATGCTGCATATGCATGCCCACTGGTATTTCCCAATGTATACTGCCTAAAAATTCATTAGGTTAAGTTAGGTTTTGTGTATCATCAATTTAACACATTGCCTAAAATTTCAGTCAATTTACAAATTTCCTGATTTTAGACAGTGACTGTAGTGTGTGTGTGTGTGTGTGTGTGTGTGTGTGTGTGTGTGTGTGTGTATGCCTAAAAAAACGAGGGGAAAAGTAATTTTGGTTGTGAATGAAATTTATAAGCGAGACCTTTGAAAGTGTTATAAATTTCTAGAATGGGCTTCAATCGAGGAAAAATTGTTTGGTGGAGTAATTGCAACAGCCGTTATCTTTTTATAATTTGTCTTCAGTGTGACTGAAAGAATAGTTACCATTTTCTCCAGTTACCTTAATCACAATATATATCAGGGGTTCCCCCAGAATATGAAAGTTTAGTGATGAACTGCAGTACGTGATTTAATATTTATAATATGCTTTTCACTCCACCTTAGACCTACAGTTTAACGTGGAATCCGAACCACGTCCCACCAGCAGCAGCCCAACGTCTTAACCACTAGGCCACCCTGGGTACCCATTTATCTACCAACCCCTTTCTTTATTGTGTGGACGGATGAACAGCTGGGTTTTGCCGCGCGTCGGCTGTCGTCACCTGGTCTCGAATCTGGGGCCGATGGATTCGTAGTCAGCGACGCTAACCACTACACCCCAGAGGCAAATAGACCTTATCCTCAATTTCCATCTTTATCCATTTTGAAACTACCATCAAACTGTTATTTTTGACAGTACAGCCCACCTGTTCAAGTTTGACACGAGCCATTTTCACGATCCATTTCCTTTAAATTAAAATTAAATTTCTTGGAAAAATAATAATATTTGAATAATAATAATAAAATAATAAAATAATAAAAAAAGACAAAACAAAAGCTTTTATTTACGGAACGTGCTCAATATGTCCACCATTGTTTTCAATACACAAATTCAGACGTGATACCCAGTCAGCAAGCGCACGGTGAATGATGTCAGGAGTAATGGTGTTACGTGCCCCAATAATGCGCTGCCGCAAATGTTCAACACTCCTAATTTTCTCTGCGTATACCAGCGCTTTCAAGTGGCCCCAGAGATAAGAATCTAGTGGCGTGAGGTCCGGGCCTCTAGCTGGCCATTTCACAGGCCCTCGACGTCCTATCCAATGACCAGGGAATTGTTGGTACGGGTATTCCCTTACTTGGGTGCTGTAATGTGCAGGAGCGCCGTCTTGCTGAAACCATGTTGGGAAATTTCCTTCTTCGTTCCAGGATAGCAGTCGCTGTATCATCGTCAGTGGACCTCCTTGAAGGTCCACTGCGTGGTTTATCTGCTATGGATCCTGTTTCCTTAAAATTTGCAACAAGTCTGCTAACACAACTCTGTGTTATTGGCTCGCGGTCTGGATGCAGTCTGTTAAATTCAGCAGCGGCCTCTCTCTGACTCCGATTTCCTACGAGTAGAATTATCTGGATTCGTTCTTCCTTGCTCACAGACATTATGGCCTGTAGAAAGAGAAAAATATGAATTATGGTTTGTAGAAATAGAAAAATATGAATTTCTCCTATGATGCCAGACTTATGCGACACCCTGTGTGTGTGTGTGTGTATATATATATAATATGGCATCGGCGAATTTTGTTAGTGGCAGAATTGTCTACGAATCTAGATTTGGTGGTGTAATAAGATATTTGTTTTGAGTTGCTGTTCCCAGGTAGCCTGTCCGATTCTGTTTTTGGCGGATATAAATAGCAGTTTGGTGCGTGTATGAATTTCGTACGTTAAGATTTAAATGTGGTCGTTGTTATGTAACGTATACACAAAATTTCTTTCGTAATGTTGAAATGGTTTGCTCGAACGGGTAACTTGTTTTCGTCTGTGATTTAGCGTTGCAAAATCGTTCACGGTTCCTCTCATACGAAGTGATGCCATTTTCCTTGAGACTCGTTCAAGGATTTCTTTCCTTTCGCGTTTGCTATTAATTACGTGTTCAGTTTATTTTTAATTACTAAATGATAAATTGGATTTTGTGTGTGTGTGTTGGGTGTGGGTGTGGAAGGGGGATTTGTTCAAATCATTTGTTAAAAACAACTATATTTTCATGAAAGATTATGGAAATGGTACATCAATGTATAAATAGGAAAAGTTAATATAATAATAATAATACAGTAATAGTAATTTGTTCAATTTTATTCTGTTGCTAACAATAGTAAAGTATTATTATTTTTTCCCGATATAATTAACAATACGCATTTATAAATAAAAGAGAAGGTAACAAATTATATTCATACGTCCGGTGCCATTTTCTGTAATTTTTTTATTCAAAACTACGCGTTTAATGCGCTTATAAATTTCTCGGAATTACTTACGTTACCTATTAATTAACGAAGATATATAGTTGTTTAAAAGACTTTTTAATCTCTTACGGTACCTTACTACTGTATACAACTATTTTATTGCCATAGCTTGATTTTAGCGTTTCACTCACCTGAAAATTAAACTTGCAGTAAACGTGTCAAATTTTTTAAATTAATTTTATATGTTAGTGTACTGTTTTATAAGATGCCCAATTAATATACGTATCGTACGCTCATATTTTGTTTTTCCCAGTTTTTATATTGAAAAGTAATAACTCCCCCCTTCCCCCCAAAGGGTCCTAATACTTTTTTCTGCGTGTGTAGGGTTTAAAAGAAATTTAATCGTATGGTATTCGTCTTGATTGAGTGGTTTGATCGCGTGAAAATAGCAGTCATTGTTTTTAATTCTCCATCTAGTGTCTATCCCCGACTGCGCGCGCATAATGGACCCCCATACACTAACGGGTGCCGTATGTAGGCCTCGTGACACGAATGTATTCCATCGGGGTTCGAAGCCCCTCCCTCCCTGGAGGCAGTGTACGGAGGGAGGGAGTGAGTAGCACCACGATTCAAGGTGACGCATTAATAGTCCTTTATGTAAGGAAAGCAGTTTTTCGCGTGTGAAGCGTTTATTGTCTCGCTGAATTATCTGGAGCGAAAGAACTCTCTTTTTTTGTTGTTTAGGGGTTGGAGATTGGGATGGGGGACTTTTGCGGTGTATATGCGGTTATCTTATGCATCTCTTTTATTCACGTCGCTTTATCGTGGGAATAGCTTTTTATATATTAATTGGGTTATTATTATTATTATTATTATTATTATTATTATTATGTATTTGAGATATATTTAAAGAACTTGCAATTTTTTGTATTTGTGTCGTGCTCGTAATAAGATTTATTTGAGCGACTGCAACAGCGTGATATATTCGTAAACAGGTGTTTTATCCGGTTTGCGCGTTGTTTGTCCATGCCATTTAAAGCGGGAGCTTTGGGGAGGAGGGGGGAGGGACTGAAAGGTACATTCGAAATATGATTTCTCTTTCAAGAGTTTTGAACGACCCTTCATTGGACTTTTGTTCCGTTAGTTCGGGGGTGGTTTGGTTCAATTGCTTTACTTTTGCCTTTGATGTACGTTGTAAATCGTAAGATATTCTTACGCTTTCCCACCCTTGCTTTTAATAAAAATTATTTCGGATTAGTTACGAGGTTATTGCCCGAGTAGTCATCCGTTTCTCTTCGTTTGTCTCCGTTGTTTGTCCGTCTAACAAAGTCTGTCTACTTTTTTTTTTTTTCTCCGTCCGTTTGTCGAGTGATTTTGAAAAGGAGAATGCGGAAATCTTTCGAGATTTCATTTGATTCAACTTCGTTCTTGATATGGTCCCTATTTCCTCCGTTTCTTCGTTTGAAGATCTACTATTATTATTTTTAATTAATTACTACTACTACTAATAATAATAATAATATTAATATTGATAAATAATTCTTCACCAGTTTGTATTTTGGTTGTGTTGTGTATGTTCTTATTTGGATTTGTTGCATTTGGGAGGAGAGAAAGATATAGTTAATATGGTTTTTTGTGATTCGTATCAATATACGATGGAGAAGTTCGTACGCGGAACATATTTTCTCGTTTCCTGATGTATAATTCATGATGTCTGCGTGTGATCATGCTTATAGGAGATGCTCGGCTATTCCTACAAATTCGTGTAGTTACCATCGATTATCGGAGTGGGAGTCGGCCTTTATCGGCTTAAAATTTTGTATTACGCTCAGTTTTAGACGCTTTCGCCACTAAGGGGAAAAGCTGGGTTGGGTTTTGTTCCTAATACATTTATGGGCGTTGTAGTAAGCTTCGCACTCTTCTAAGTTGGATTGGGAGGAGTGGAACGGGAATAACGTAGGTTGGGCACGGTTTGTCTCGCACTTTGCGCGAGGCTACATCTCTGAATGTCTTGTGAAATATCACGTGTCGATCTGGAAGTGGAACTATACTCACTCCACCGATGACATTTTCCAAGACTTAAAACGGTGCGTGGCATTTCCCGAATCGAGCGATACTGCTCTATCCTTGGTTTTGGGAATTCACTTTTCTATTTAATATGTATAATTCTGTATTTGTTTTGAACTTTTTATTAATTTGTTTGGACAAAAAACCGTTGATTGTATTTTTGATTTGTAGAGAATTTTTCGTGTGGCGATATTTGCCTTTTCCATTCAGTTTAGTCTTGTTTGATTAATGATAACGCCATTCTCCGCATTTCACTCCTTCTAAAGAAACGTTCGCTTTACTTGCGTCTCACTAAAGTTTTGTAACTTGACACACACACACACACACACACACACACACGCACACACGCGCACACGCTCGCTCGCGCGCACTCGCACTAGGTTTTTATCCGCAATGACTCAGGCCATGCCATTGAATTTGGTATGTGCAAATGCCTGTAAAACATGACGTCAGCTCGTCGCTCCTTAATTCCTCTGAGTCCAGACGGATCTTGTTTGATATCAGTATATATATATATATATATATATATATATATATATATATATATATATATATATATATATATATATATATATAATAGCGAGGAATAGGAGGACGAAAAGATGGTACATGTTTATTTACAGACGTTTTGGAAAAGTTCAATTTCCATCATCAGTGCTAAGTTTAAAATCAAATAGAAATAAATAAGTGTAATAAACAAAAACAAACAATATATTAAAATGAACGTGCGACAATGGTTACAATATATATTAAATTAAAATTAAAAGATTAAAAATGAAATAATATAAAGTATAAGAGTGTGGACACTAAGTAAAAAATATAAAACGGCTAAAAAGTGAATCAGAATTAAAGGGGGTCTTACCAGGTTGTTAACGTAGTGAGAGACTAATTCTACAGAAAATTGGGGATGGTTGCTTGTTGAAAAAAATCCATATTAGAAAGATGGAACCAGGCGGAGTGATGGTGGAATTCTTTTTAATATGAGAGTTTATTTGGCGATGTTTAGGTTGAAAGCGGAACTGTAGTCGTTGAGGGTTGGCTGAATACTGAGTATATAAAGGGACTCAAGTATGCGGAGGTCGATTAGTTGGTTGGCAGAATTAACGATTTTGAAATTGGAGGGAAGTAACGGGTGGTTGTGAAGGTGGCAATGATCCCTTATTGCTGATTTGGAGGGTTTGTTCAAGGGCTGCGAAGTTCTGGTAGAAATACCACGATGCTCGTCCACTCTTGTTTGGTATTGGCGAATGGTACTGCCAATATAGTTCGCTTTGCAGCGAACACAATTAAAAGCGTAGATAATGGACGAAGCAAGTGGCTGGGTGTTTTTTCTTTATGGTTAAGGTAAGATTTGATCGTATTGTTGTTGGTGAAAACAAAATGAAATTTAATTTGGGGGTAAAGCGGGGTGAGTAGGAGACGGAGTTCTGAAAGTATTTTGTGGCTGATGTGGTCGTAATAGGGAAATGAAAAATATTGTACGTCTTTTTTAACAGTGGGAACTTTAAGGGGGGTTGATAAATATTATTAAGAAAGTTTCTGGTTAAAGATTGTAACAGACGTTTTGGGAAGGAGTTATTAATGCTGAAACTATGAATGCAATTCATTCAAATTCGAAGGGTTTCTCTTGCGGGGACACCTTTTTTCAAATCAAACCATAAATTCTCGATTAAATTGAGATCTGGGCTTTGATTGGGCCACTCGAGAAGCTTCTTTTGTTGAAGCCATTTTATGGTGCTCTTACTTTTGTCTTGTTGCAGTATTAAGGTAACGCGGGGTAACATTGACAGTGGGGTAACATTGACATATGATTATTACACTTTACTGACACCTTTTATAAGAACATTATTGACATAAAAACAAATTAAGGAAAAATGTATATCATTATTATATATTTTAAACCTGCTTTAAAACTATAGTAGTGAAGTATTATATTTATTTTAGTTCTTTGTTTTTATTGAGAACTATTTTGGCAATTTTTTGAATTTAGAAAACTTTGGTAAGGACATTACTCTTAACTGCATAAATCAGTTATATATATTGGGTAAGACTATTAGTTAAAATGTAAAATTAAAAACTTAATAAAATAAAGCCCATGTAGAAAATATTCACAATATTTATTTATGGGGTAACATTGACAGCCACAGCCTGAAAATGTTACACCTCGGAAAGTACTTGAGAAAGCATTATCTCGTTTTCGGAAAAACATACCACCTAATTCAGAAAAACGTGTTAGACTGAAAAGAACATTTGCAGAATGTTTAACTGAGAATGAAGCAAGAGCCAGGATTTAGGAAAATAAAAAAGATGGGAAGCAAAAAGGAAAACAACGAAACAAAAAGGCTCAAAGTTCTAACTCTGAAAATGACCAAGAAAATGAAGATGTGAATTTGTCATGTGATGATCAAGAAGAGACATTTGTGAAAGTCAGAGATCTCAAAATTGGTAACTATGTGAAGGTTGACTATGATGATGAGAGATTCCCTGGAGTCATTGAGAAGATTCATCTCATTCAGAGTTGTGCAACAATCAGTGTGATGATCCGTAGTGGATGTAACTGGAAATGGCCTACAAAAGTGGACCGACTGGACTACCCTGAATCTGATATCCTGAAGAAACTCGGTGATCCTATTCCAGTCAGCAATAGAGGACTCTTTGATCTCCCAGACTTTGAATAAGCATAACATACCTCTAGATTATTCAATAGACTATGCTTACTGTTCGTTACTATTTCTTAAAAACATAGTTGGGTGTCAATGTTACCCCTGAAAAGGGGAATTGTGGCATATAATGGGGAAACAATGTACCGTCAATGTTACCCCACCCGTGGGGTAACATTGACATTTTGTCACTTTTTAAAAAATTATGAATGGCTATACTACTTAAAGATTTTTTATGCAGGGATGACTATGATTAATTAACTAAATTATTATAGATCAAAATAAAATCAAAATATGCTGAGATTATTGCATTTTGATAAAAATAAAGATGAAATTGCAAAGATGTGTCAATCTTACCCCACCTTACCTTACTCGTTTGCGACCCATTCGCAGTTCACGAACTGAAGGCAATACATTTTCTTCTGAAATTTCCTGGTATTTCTTCCAAATCAAGATTTTATTCATGACAACAAGCTTTCGTGGACCAAAAGCCCTGAAGTATCCCCAAGCAAACTACCACTACCATGTTTAATCGTAGGAAGTGTAGTTCTTTCCCTTGAATGCAGTATTTGATTTTCGCCAAATACACCGTTGCTCGTTGTTCCCAACTAATTCAATGTTGGTCTCGTCTATCCAGAGAACTTTCTTCCAGAATGTAAATCCATCATTTTGATGATCCTTGGCGTACTTTAAATTAGCTTCTTTGCGTACTTTTCGTAGCAAAAGTTTTTGTCGTACAACTCTTCCATGCAGACCATTGTTTCTCAGTGTACGACGTACAGTAAAAGGATGAACATCGATCTTAGACAGTCTTAATCTTTGGCAAATATCACCCGCAGTCACTCGTGGATTCGCGGCAGCCATTCTTTCAATCCGTCTAGATCAGTGGTCGGCGAACAGGGGTAAATTACCCCAAATGGGGTACATTTAAAAATTTCGAGGGTAATGCGTGCGGTATATGAGAGACCATATGCAACAATTTTAAGAGCAATTGGCTTGTTTTTGTTTACTTTGAAGTCTGGGGTTGTTGTTGTTTAGCCGATCAGCCCACCCTGATCGAGCAAGCCGGCGGCACGCGGGTAACCGATCGCCCTCTCCGAAGTGGACCAGAGGTTCAGCGCACTAGTGATGTTGTGCTGTGTTCGTTGTTGTGCTAGAGCGGTACAGTCTGTCATAATGTGTTCAATTGTTTGTGGTGTGTCCTGGCACAGGTGGCAGGTGTCGTCTATGGAGTTGTCTAGTCTCTGTTTATATGTCCGTAAGTTGGGGTGATGTCCACATCGGAATCGTGCTAAGTTAACTCGATCCGATCTGCTCAGGCTGATCTCTGACCTGTTAATGGGTGGCGGCTTCGCACCTAGGACCGCATTCGGACCGAGTCGTGTCAGTGCTTTGTGGGTTAGGTGTGTGTGTGTGTGTGTGTTTTCTGTACTGTGTGATGTCTGTGGGGCGTGGTATGGAATGGAGTATTTGGTTATAATGTCTCTCTGGTGTTACCTTAATGGTGCGAGGTGTTAGTGCATGATTGTACATGTAATGGCAAGGGTGTTGTGGGTTAGTTGTCGCTGCTGCCATGAATTGTGTTCCCCTCATGTCTAAATGTTCCCTAACTTTTAGTATTTTTGTTTCTGTGTGCAAGTGTTCTATTGGTGTTGTTTGAGTGCATCCTGTAATGATACGAAGTGCGTTGTTTTGTATTGTTTGTAAGGTGTTTATGTGTGTGTTTGAGATAATGGGTGCCCAGCATGGGCTAGCATAGTCCATAACTGAGCGAATATATTGTTTGTATATGAGTGATGTTGTTTCCTGCTGGTGTCCAAAGTTTGTGCCTGTTAGTACCCTAAGTGTGTTAAGTCTTGACGTACATTTGGTTTTAATGTCCTGAATGTGGTTTGCAAAAGATAATGATGTGTTGTATGTGACACAAAGTATTTTGGTTCTGTGAGTGTGTGGAATGTTGATGTTGTTTAGTGTAAGCTGTGGAATTACCTGGTGTTCTTTTGTGTTGCTTGTAAGCAAGGTGATGGTTGATTTTGTGGGCGCTACTTTGAGTCTATTGTGTGTGAGCCAGTCTTGTATACTGTTTATGTATGTTTGTAGGTTATTTGTAGCGGTGCCGATGTTGTTGTGGGTGGATGTTAGAGTGATATCATCTGCATATGATGATAAGGTGAGCTTGTTATCTATAGGTGTTGGAATGTCATGCATGTATAAGTTGAACAGTGTTGGTGAGAGAACAGCCTTGAGGGACCCCGTTCGGAAAAAGCTTGTTTTTGGATGACTTGCCATTAAATGTAACATGAGTATCTTCCTGAGAGATAGTTGATCACCCACCTTTTGGTGTTATTGTGCATGTTTGTGTTAAGTATTTTGTTTATGAGAGGGAAACGTGGGATAGCATCAAATGCTTTACTAATGTCTATTGTTGCTAATAGTGTACGTTGAGCTGGTCGTCTGGAGTTGATGCCATCCATGATGTGCTGCGTGAGGTTAGTGAGTAATGTCGTGGTTGAGTGGTGAGGTCTGAATCCATGTTGAGTAGGCGATAGTGGAATGTGTGGGTTGGTGATTTGTAAGATTAGTCTTTCTGTTACTTTGGAAGGTGTGCATAGTAAAGTAATGGGTCTATAGGAAGCTGGTTCTGTTGGATTTTTGTTTGGTTTGAGTAGTGTAATAAATTTACCTTGTTTCCATATGTCAGGAATAATACAGTGTTGGTATGAATATGTGCTGATATTTGTGAGAGCTAGTATTCCTTGTGGGCCCAAGTGTTTAAGGTGTATGTTAGATATGTTGTCTGGTCCAGTAGCCTTCGAATTCTTAATGTTTTTGATGATCTTGGTGGTCTGGTCTGTATTGAAGGGTGTAATGGTCGTGTCGAGTCTGTAGGTTTTCTTGTGTCTGGCTGTTTGTCTGTGCGTGTTTCTGGTTGTTTTCTCTGTTTAAGTGACTTATCTTTGCGTAGTGATTAACTAGAATGTTAGCTTGTTGTGTGTATGTTGGGATATTATTTTGGCTGCGACAGATAGCCGCGTGTGAGGTGTGAATGCCGCTGTTAGAGTGGGTAATGCTGTTTATAGTCTTGTATAGCCTGTATGTATCTGTGGAGTGGTTTAGTGTTGTTATGAATTCCCTGAATGTTTCTGTTTGTTTTTCTTTGAGTTTGTTGTTTATTTCTGTGTTGAGCTGTTGTATCTGCTGTTTTATGGCTTCTGTTTGTGGTGTTTGTGTGTGATATTTGAGGTTGTTACGTTGCCTTATGAGGTGGGCTATTTCTCTAGTGTAATTTGAGTTGTATTTCCTAAGGTTGCCCTTGGGTATGTATTTGTTTGCATTATTGATAATCTGATTAAATGTCTCGAGTGTTGTATCGATGTTTATGATGGGTGTGCTTTTTAATGTGGTGAATTGTTCCTCAGTCTGTATTTTGAAATGTTCCCAATCAGCTTTCTTGTAATTTCTGTAAGTGTGCCTAAGGCTGTTGGGGCAGAGTGTAGAATGTGTTGTAATGATGATGGGCAGGTGGTCTGATGACAGTTGTTTTTCTGTTCTCCATTGTGTATGTGTTGCTAGTGAGGGGGAACAGAACGTTATGTCTGGGGAGGAGTTTGAGTATCCTGCTTGATGTGGTATGTGTGTATGTTCTTCTGTATTGTTAAGAATGAAGAGGCTGTTTAGTTGTGTGGCTATGTTGGCGCCTCTGGTGTTGTTTTGGTTGTGCAGGTACCAACTAGTGTCTTTGGCGTTGAAGTCTCCTCCTAAGATGACATTAGTGAGAGAGGCAAGATTGTGTAACTGTGGATTGTAATTGGCTGGCACCTGAGGTGAACTATCTGGCGGGATGTAAATGTTGATTAGTGTGGTGGTGTGTTTTGCGCGTGTTTTAATGTTAACTGCCTGTATTTCTATCGTGTTATCTGCTTGGATTGTGTTTGTAATGTTTTGGGTAGCATCAGTGTAGCTAATGCTTTTACTTATGTAAGTGATGAGTCCACCCCCGTTACCCCCAGTACGATCTTGACGGATCGCCGTGAAGTCAGGGATGGTGGGTGTTTTGTGTGTGCGTTTAGTTTGTTTCTTGTATAAGTGCTATGTGAATGTTTTGTTTGTGTACGAATTCCCTAAGCTGCATGATTTTGTTTGTGAGGCCATCTACGTTGTACTGTAATATGTTAATATTATACTTCTGTATGTGTCTCATGGTGCTATTGTGTCTATGTCTTTGTGTATGGTGACATGTGTAAGTTGTATTGGGGCCTGGATTAGTCTTAATGTCGCCAGAGAGTAAGAGTAGTTCGGGGAGCACGCAATTGCTCCCTGTAATTGAAAAAATAGTACGATGAGAATAGGGTCCGGCCCCGGGAGCCGATCGGCACTCTGACCGTGCCACGCAACAGGCCGTCGACTGCCAGTCTGGCCAACCGTAGACAGCCCGCTGCACGGAGATTTGAGGAAGTTTGGTCACCAGTGCGTTGATGTTTTGGTTTGACGTCGCCTCTTCGCGTTGACGTGTCCTGCGCTGGAGGATGCAGCCACTGTGAAAGCGTTGAGGAAAATCCACATCAGTCCGACGACGCAGCCAGGAATTAAACATTTCAAGAAGTTCCTTACATCGAATTTTAAGAGAGGATATCAATCTTTTACCCGTACAAAATTCAAATTTCTCAAGAAATTAAACCACAAGAATATCAGAGTCAGATAACGTACGCTAATGCGATTTTAGATTTACGCAATGAAAATGAAGATTTTCACCAGATATTAAATTTGTAATTAAAATCGCAATAAATATATTGTCAAGTGTTACAAACTTTTTTTTATTTAATCCCCAAACAAAAAAGTTATAGCCAAATAAAACCCCTCCAAGACTTCTGGGACACCCTTTATGTTGGAGTTAAACTAATTTTTTATTTGTTAAATTTTTCCAAACGAACGGTAAACTTTTTGTAACTATCCTGTGCATGGTACAGAACATACGGACAAGATACAGTTACTGAAACGTGTCTGTGTAGGAATACTTACGAGCGCCACTAATATATATATATATATATATATATATATATATATATATATATATATATATATATATATATATACATAATATATATATTATACACACAGTGCATTCCGGTTAATTGGGACACTCCATAATGCGGAGTAGGCCGATTTGAAGATAAAAATAACACCAATGGCAGTCAAACACAAATAATTCACGTAGTATGTATTAGGAATCATAAACATCTTTATTATACTATATTAATTAAAACATTCCTTCATTGAACAGGCCGTAAATTAAAAGTAATTATGCAAAATCCTACTTAAAAAATTGTTTTAACGTTGTTTGCTTAAGTGACTCCAATTTTTTCGAACGTATGAAATCAGTACACACGTCTAGAGCGGATTGTGGAGAATTTCCCATACCCTCCTGCATGAAATACAGATGTAACCCTTGAACGTATTCAGCAGCTTGAGAATGCGTCGCTTTTCTTGGTTCAGGTTCATCGTCTTCACTTTCTACTTCTGTTCTTTTACGCTTACTTGCTACCTCTTCCACAATTTCTTCCTCGAAGTCGCTGTTTTCACCGTAGCATTGCACGTTATCGTCAATGGTATCGTAGACTTCGTTATTAATTACACGTGGCAATGTTGATAAACTTTCGATTTCTTCACTCAAATTCTTTTCCGCGTCAGGCACCATGAAGCCGCAGTGATGGAAATAGTTTCTGATTGTTTGTGATGCAATGTTTCGCCAACTTCTACTAACAAACTGTATCGCCTGAAGGAGGCTAATTTTTCGGCTTGTTTCTTTTGCTGTTGAGGACGAAGTCAGGAGATTAGTTTCAATTGCTTCTAAAGTGTAGGTTACAAGTTCCTTACGATAAGTACACTTCAAGTTTTTAATGATTCTCATATCCATAGGTTGAAGTAAAGAGGCTGTGTTAGGCAGAAGAAATTCCAGCTTAATGTTTTTCAAAGATTTCACGTGTGGATGTGCTGCACAGTTATCCACGATAAGTAAAAATTTTCGCGATTTTACTCGCAAATCTTTATCCCATGTTGTTAACCACTCCGTAAAAAGGGAAGATGTCATCCACGCATTTTTATTAGCACGGTAGGTTACTGGTAAACTGTTCATCATTAGACCATTGAAACATCGTGGTTTGATACTTTTCCCTATCACCAGAAGTTTGCGTTTGTCATTTCCAGACATGTTTGCACAGCATAACACCGTCACCCTGTCCATTACTTTCTTAGAGCCACTAAGTTCTTCATGTTTATAAACAAGTGAACCATCTGGCGTGGCTCGATAAAAAAGACCCGTTTCGTCTGCGTTGTAAATGTCGTCTGCAGAGAATTCGTTAATAAAATCTGATAATTTATTAGATTTCCATTCATCCGCTGCAGCAACGTCGGCACTTGCTTTTTCACCATGCTCTCTCTTAAATTTTATGGCATGTCGCCCTTTCCACCGAGAAACCCATCCATCAGTTGCTTTGCACTTAAGCATTGGACCGCTGACGTGTACACCTCGTGCTGTAACCACGGAAAACCACTTATTCAATGCTTCAACAACTTCAGGATCTTTTCCCTCTCTCTTTCTTTTCTTCGACGTCCCTGCTTCATTTTTTATCGTAGCCCATTCCAAACGTAACGTTTCTTCTTGCTTCAACAATCTGCAGACCGTAGACTTCGCCACGCCGGTCACTTCAGCAAGCTTCCTTTGACTTGTGTTCGGAGGCTGTGATCTAATGAGGTCTAGAGTAGCAATTTTTTCAGCTGATTGATCCTTCCGCTGCGACATCTTGAGCACAACTGAGCACTAGCAGGCGATGAATGGGTAACAATGGCTAAGACACAAGATGGCGCTGTTGTCCCAATTAAGCGGGTGCAATTAGAGTATATTTAGCACGTTTGTTTCTGTTCTCGCAGTATTGGCCCAATAAAGCGGCTGCCCTAATTAACCGGTGTCCCAATTAACCGGAATGCACTGTGTGTGTGTATATATCAAAGCTGGGCACGCGGTTTTTTTTGCGGTACTGCGGTACTACCGCACTACCAAACCGGTACCGCATAACGCAGTACCGCAAAGGATCGCTGAAAGTACAGGCTGTACTTTCAGAGATCCTTTGCGGTACTGCGTTATGCGGTACAAGTTTGGTAGTGCGGTAGTACCGCAGTACCGCAAAAAAACCCGCAAGTGCCCAGCTCTGGTATATATATATATATATATGTGTGTGTGTGTGTGTAGGCGAATTTACGTATAGGCAGAGTAGGCACCTGCCTTGGGTGGCAAATTTTGTCGTATTTCAACCTAAATAGGGCAAAGAAAACAAAAATAAAAAATAAATGAATCGTAAACACAAACAAACTAAATGGATTCACAAATAAGTTTTAAAATAAAAAAGAACAGCAGCCTCGAAAAGAAAACTAGCGATATCAAATGGCACAACTGTAAGGCACTTTAATTATTCATACCTAGTGGGCGGCAAAATGCTCAGTACGCCTGTGTGTGTGTGTGTGTGTGTGTGTGTGTGTGTGTGTGTGTGTGTGTACAGTATATATATAGTGTATGTAAATTGTTTTGCTCCGGTTACTTAATTGTAATAGGGAGGAGTTAATTTTAATCTATTAATACGTGATGTGACAAAAAATTATTTTGGTTCACTCCTTTTCATTGGTTTTATTTAATTTGGGTCCTATTAAATGATGTTCTTATTTTATATTTACAATCGGGTCTTCCATTTCGTATAAACACGAACTGTTTCACAACTTTAAGCAGTCGGTGTGTATAACCGTAAGGTTAGCACCCAGAAGTCCGAAAACGCATCCTAGAGAGTCAGAATGAATATTTGAAGGCTTAAACATAAATTCAAAGAAAGTAAATTGGGAGAACATAAATAAAGATTTAAAGGAAGTAAATTGGGAATTGCTACTTCACGAGAAGACTCCACAAGAAATACTATGTATAATAGAGTGAAACCAAACCTATAATACTGAAACATATTCCAGAGAGACAGGAAAGAAAACGTAGTAAGCTCGAGAGGAAAATTAGGACGCTATTCAGGCAACGAAGACAAACTGTAAAACATCTCCACAGATGCAGAACTGATGCAGAGAGACTCAAACTAGAGCGGAAACTTGGCGAAATAGAAATGGACCTAAAGCAAACATTCATACATAAGAATACAAGATAACAGAAAACAAAAAATAACCCAAAATACTTCTACACGTTTGCGAAAAGGAAAATGCAGTGTAAGGAGAGTATTGGTCCGTTGATAGACGGGGAGGCCGAATACACAAATGACCCGAAAGAAATAAGCGAACTGCTTAGGGAACAATTTAACTTTGTGTTTAGCACTCCTAAGTCCGAGATGGAAGTGGAAAACCCAGACGAATTTTTCGACATAAATACAAATCAATCAAGAACAAATTCCGGCACAGACCTATTAATGGACTTCGAGTTCACGGAAGATGTAATTACGGCCTTATCACAGATGCGAAACAATTCAGCTCCAGGGCCAGACACATGGAGTGCCACGTTTCTGAAGAAATGTAAAGAGAGTATTGCCAAACCGCTATACTTATTATGGAAGAAATCACTCGACACAGGACAAATTCCACTCCCCTTAAAGAACGCGAACATTGCCCCCTATTTAAAGGTGGTAACAGAGCAATCTCCAAGAATTATCGGCCAGTGGCTCTCGCCTCACATCTTATAAAGTGCTTTGAACGTATAATTAGAGGCAAAACTACCTACTACCTACAAGAAAAAAACTTGTACAACCCAAATCAGCATGGCTTCAGGACTGGAAGATCATGCCTATCACAGCTACTATAGGCGACCAGGAGAAATACTGGAAACATTGGGTCGAGGACAAAA
>JAJOZX010000553.1:1242500-1319323 GCA_023014485.1 Bathynomus jamesi | reverse complement strand
TAGTTTACGGGCACGCTCAACGATCGTAGGAGCCAAATTTTTTGAGTCCGTATTTGTACAGTAAACATACGTGCTAAGAGTACTGCTATAAAGCCGCAACCACGATCGACGTTTATATGCCTTCGGTAAATAGTTGGAGAATTGAAGTTAAGAGTGTACGGTATGGCACTATGACCCGCAACACGGAATACACGGTCAATATTTACCGTGAAGTTGTCCATATGAAGGCTATACTACTTTGGACGGCTTGCATTATACGCCCTAATATATTCTACATCTTCAGCAGCCAACGTCTAAAACGGTACTATCACCCAAAATCGTCTACATCACCGTCATCTGACCCGAACCCAAAGACAGACTCGTCCTGACCTCACGCTCGTCGCGTTCTGAAGAGCAAAACTCTATAATACGCTCTACAACCCTGCGTATCCCGCGCTCAATTCCATTGCTATACAGGGCTCTATGGCGACCCTGACTCTATACCGATTTCTAGTCAAGGCGGGGGTGGGGCTGCGGCGCGCACCAACTCGAACGTAATAACATCCTCAACAGAACGGGGGGCGGATGAATTAGTGGCTATATTAGGTGCTGCTGCTGGGGGCCCTGTTGCGTAGGAGGGTTGGGGATCTATTATTGTAGACTTAACAGAACGGGGGGCGGAATAAGGGGGTATATTAGCGGGAGGTGCTGCTGCCTGGAGGTTGTTGCGTAAGAGGTTGAGGGTTGGGGGTCTGCTGCAACAGGTAAGTATTTCGGCCGCTTTATACCTGATGTGGGTTCTCATACCTCGCTTTGGACGTGCAACCTGTATCGCTGGTGAGGGTTCAGGGGAGAGATCACACTACACTGTCATCGTCATCCGTAATGATAGGGTGCTCTACCTCATCGTCGGTTCTGTGGGAGAAGAAATATAAGGATCAGCACTCAAAATTTGTAATATTTTGTAAATGACCCACTTAGGAGTGTGAACGTGTTAGAAATGGACTCTGTAGAAAAATTCAGATTCACGAGCCCATCACATGTATTATATCTGGACCTACAGGATGTGGTAAAACTGTGTTTATGCTTAAAATCATAAAGAAAAGGGCGAGAGGTTCTCCGAAATTTGTGCATAAGGTATATGGTGCTATTCGACGTATCAATCAGTGTTCACGAGTACCAAGATGATATTTTGTTCCACAAAGGTGTATGACGTTAATTCGCTAAGGGAACTGAACATACAATCATTGTAATTGACGATCTCATGTTGGAGATGGATAAAACGTTTGCCGAGACATTTACAGTATACTCCCACCATCTTAACATAAGCGTGTTCTTCATCAATCAGAATCTATTTTTCAAAATAGATACATGCGCGATGTGTCGTTAAATACGCAATATCTAGTCTTATTCGCGCAACGTAGAGATGTATCACAAATTGGGGTATTAGCCAATCAAATGTTCCGAATCAGGTAAGGAGTTTTGGAAGTTTATAAAGAAGCTACAAGCACGCGTTACGGATATTTGCTTTGCGACCTTCATCCGCGAACACGTTTAGAGTGCTTCTGCGAACGAATATATTCCAAACGAGCCTGAAACGGTGTATATTCCAGAATGACAAAGAGACTAAGAAATACCATGAATTAATAAAAATCTATCATCGACTGCCCCGGCAATGCAGCAGATGTTTATTAAAATATCGACGCCGACTTTTTAAAAGGCATCTGTGAAATCTGTCTTAACGTTATAATTGCAATGTATCAATGAAAACCATCAGAAGGCTCGCCTACGCCGCTACAAGAACATAATACGTACACTCGCTCGTAAAAGTCAAACTGTAGCGAAGAAAAAACGAGTTATGTGCAAACAGGAGGGTCATTTTCTCCCCATCTTATTTTCAGTTTGGGCCCTTTACTGACTAGATTAATATAATGAAGAAAGTGTAGTGAGCCACGAGGTGTACGCCTCACTGCAAAGAGACACGGATCTAGATCCCCGTAAAAGCAGACTTAAAAGAATGGAAAGCGAATTGTTAGCCCTATTAAACAGTTGAAAAAACACCTGATGAAAAGAATCTTATACCAAGAAGCTCTGCAGAAATTTCTTCACGAGTACGAAATTAGAAGAGCCCTACACGAGATTCTGTGGTTATTAGGCACAGCACGGGGGACGATGGCGGCATAGGACCTGTACCCGACGACACAGCTGACCAACCAAAAAGATTAGCCACACAACATATCGAACATGTATTAAAAAATACCCTCCCACTTACATTGAGGAGTAAAGGCTTAAGTCTTATAATCTATTGAATGATGATCCCGCCATACAATGGACCGATACACGGGAGATCATTGTGGAAGGAATCAAAGGTACAGGGATCGAATATCGTAGACATTGTCCATGATCTGGTGAGAAAGTGGGATAGGCCATCACCATCAGGCTGGAAGCATATTAAAGCAAGACTACACAAATAAATGTCCCTAAAACGTTGATAGGAAATCTGAACAGAGATTCTGTTCAGATTTCCTATCAACGTTTTAGGGACATTTATTTGTTGTAGTCTTGCTTTAATATGCTTCCAGCCTGATGGTGATGGCCTATCCCACTTTCTCACCAGATCATGGACAATGTCTACGATATTCGATCCCTGTACCTTTGATTCTTCCACAATGATCTCCCCTGTATCGGTCCATTGTATGGCGGGATCCTCATTCAATAGATTATAAAGACTTAAGCCTTTACTCCTCAATGTAAGTGGGAGGGTATTTTTTAATACATGTTCGATATGTTGTGTGGCTAATCTTTTTGGTTGGTCAGCTGTGTCGTCGGGTACAGGTCCTATGCCGCCATCGTCCCCCGTGCTGTGCCTAATAACCACAGGAATCTCTGTAGGGCTCTTATAATTTTCGTACTCGTGAAGAAATTTCTGCAGAGCTTCTTGGTATAAGATTCTTTTCTCATCAGGTGTTTTTTCACTGTTTAATAGGGCTAACATTCGCTTTCCATTCTTTTAAGTCTGCTTTTACGGGATCTAGATCCGTGTCTCTGTGCAGTAAGGCGTACACCTCGTGGGGAATCACTACCACTTTCTTCATTATATTAATCTAGTCAGTAAAGGGCCCAAAACTGAAAATAGATGGGGAGAAATGACCCTCCTGTTTGCACAATAACTCGTTTTTTCTTCGCTACAGTTTGTTTTACGAGCGAGTGTACGTATTATGTTCTTGTAGCGGCGTAGGCGAGCCTTCTGATGGGTTTTCATTGATACATTGCAATTATAAACGTTAAGACAGATTTCACAGATGCCTTTTAAAAAGTCGGCGTCGATATTTTTAATAATATCTGCTGCATTGCCGGGGCAGTCGATGATAGATTTTTATTAATTCATGGTATTTCTTTAGTCTCTTTGTCATTCTGGAATATACACCGTTTCAGGCTCGTTTGGAAATATATTCGTTCGCAGAAGCACCTAAACGTGTTTCGCGGATGAAGTCGCAAAGCAAATATCCGTAACGCGTGCTTGTAGCTTCTTTATAAACTTCCAAAAACTCCTTACGCTGATTCGGGAACATTTGATTGCTAATACCCCAATTTGTGATACATCTCTACGTTGCGCGAATAAGACTAGATTGCGTATTTAACGACACATCGCGCATGTATCTATTTTTGAAAATAGATTCTGATTGATGAAGAACACGCTTATGTTAAGATGGTGGGAGTATACTGTAAATGTCTCGGCAAACGTTATCCATCTCCAACATGAGATCGTCAATTACAATGATTGTATGTTCAGTTCCCTTTAGCGAATTAACGTCATAGACACCTTTGTGGAACAAAATATCATCTTGGTACTCGTTGAACACTGATTGATACGTCGAATAGCACCATATAACTTTATGCACAAATTTCGAGAACATCTCGCCCTTTTCTTTAATGATTTTAAGCATAAACACAGTTTTACCACATCCTGTAGGTCCAATATAATACATGTGGATGGGCTCGTGAATCTGATTTTCTACAGAGTCCATTTCTAACACGTCACACTCCTAAGTGGGTCATTTACAAAATATTACAAATTTTGAGTGCTGATCCTTATATTTCTTCTCCCACAGAACCGACGATGAGGTAGAGACCCTATCATTACGGATGACGATGACAGTGTAGTTGTGATCTCCTCCCCTGAACCCTCACCAGCGATACAGGTTGCACGTCCAAAGCGGAGGTATGAGAACCCCACATCAGGTATAAAGCGGCCGAAATACGTACCTGTTGCAGCAGACCCCAACCCTCAACCTCTTACGCAAAACCTCCCCAGCAGCAGCACCTCCCGTAATATACCCCCTTATTCCGCCCCCCGTTCTGTTAAGTCTACAATAATAGATCCCCAACCCTCCTACGCAACAGGGCCCCAGCAGCAGCACCTAATATAGCCACTAATTCATCCGCCCCCCGTTCTGTTGAGGATGTTATTACGTTCGAGTTGGTGCGCGCCGCAGCCCCACCCCCGCCTTGACTAGAAATCGGTATAGAGTCAGGGTCGACCATAGAGCCCTGTATAGCAATGGAATTGAGCGCGGGATACGCAGGGTTGTAGAGCGTATTATAGAGTTTGCTCTTCAGAATCGCGACGAGCGTGAGGTCAGGACGAGTCTGTCCTTTGGGTTCGGGTCAGATGACGGTGATGTAGACGATTATTGGGTGATAGTACCGTTTAGACGTTTGGCTGCTGAAGATGTAGAATATATATTAGGGCGTATAATGCAAGCCGTCCAAAGTAGTATAGCCTTCAATATGGACAAACTTCACGGTAAATATTGACCGTGTATTCCGTGTTGCGGGTCATAGTGCCATACCGTACACTCTTAACTTCAATTCTCCAACTATTTACCGAAGGCATATAAACGTCGATCGTGGTTGCGGCTTTATAGCAGTACTCTTAGCACGTATGTTTACTGTACAAAATACACGGACTCAAAAAATTTGGCTGCCTACGATCGTGAGCGTGCCCGTAAACTAGCTGTAGACTGTGAACTTGAATTTGACTGTAATATGGGCCCTGAAGAGCTGAGAAAGGTAGAACAGGAAATGAATGTGCGCATAGTTATATTTGGTTTGGATGATCGCCGCCGGACTGTGTATGTTTTTAAAAGCTGTGTGAGAGATCGTACAAGGCCCTACTTATTTTAGGATTGTCAGGGACAACGTATCTCCCCATCCGTAATATAAGGGGGCTTTACGCGAGTTATGACAAAAGCCGAAAATATGGGAGACATCATGATTTGTGTAAGGGGTGCCTCGAGTTTGCGGATGATATAGTGAGACATTGTAAAGAATGTCACATGGTATGTGAGCAGTGTAAAAGCACCAAATGTGAAAGCCGTGTAGCTGAGAAGAGAGACTGTGATGTGTGTAGACGCACATTTTTCATAATAGCTGCTTTGATCTCCATAAATCAATTGGTACGTGCAGGAAAATGAATCTGTGAATGTGGTATGTTTCACACAATGGATAATTGGGGAAAATTTAAGCACAAGTGCGACGTAATTCACTGTCCTACATGCCAGGAGGAATATAAGGCGGATGGAGTAAAGCATGTGTTATATGAAAGATGCTAAGCCTAAAAATAACCCTTGTATAACTGTGTACTACGATATAGAAACATATACGAACGCTGAAACCAAAGAGGTAATTCCACATTACTTGTGAGCCAGACCATCTGTGATGAGTGTATGGGTATCGAATGTGACGAGTGCCCCAAATGCGGTAAACGGACAAACGTTTTTAAAACGAATGTCAGCGATAGTCCTGTGAAACTATTTGTGTCCTATATTGTCAAGTTAGCCGACAAGTTCAAAAAAATGACTGTGTATATTCTCGCCCATAACGGGGCAAAGTTTGACACGCAGTTCCTTTATAAGGAGTTGCTTGAACACGAATCCTCTGAGATATTTACAGGTGATCCATTGAAAAGAGGCAACAAATTAATACAGATGCAGATAAGAGGCAATGTACAATTTAAAGATACTTTATTATTCACCTTGTAAATTAGCAAAGCTACCCAAGGTGATGGGAGTAGCAGCTGAAGTTTCCAAAGGATACTTCCCATACACTTTCCTCACCAGCGAGACTTTAAACTACGTAGGCCCACCACCCCCCAAACATTATTTTGACTGCATGGATGAACGTGAAGACTTTGATCGATACTACGACAGTTTTAATGAAAGTAACCCTTATAATATAGCTGATGAATGTGAGCGTTATTGCGTGAATGATGTGCGCGTGCTTAGAGTATGTTTCCAGGCCTTTAGAAGTATGTACATAGCCCGTTTCAAATGCGATCCACTGCAAGTCGCAACCACCATCGCATCATTATGTTTTACGGTGTTCAAGAATAACTTCATGCCTAAAGACACCTTAGCCATTATTCACCGAAACAACCCCCGCAGTTACGGACACAAGGCTATTTACTGGCTCATACACCTGCAGCAACAAACAGGTGTATACATAAAGCACGCCCGCAACACGGGTGAAGTACCCATTAAGATTAATGGACGTGTTTTTGGGTTGATGGGTTAAGTGAAAACCGTGTCACTGGTGTGAAGACTGTGTATTCCTTTAATGGATGCTGGTGGCATGGATGCCCCCGCCCTGAGTGCGGTATCGTCGGAGATATCCACGGTAGATCTCCTGCCGACTGTCTTGCAGGGACCCGCACCCGCGATCAACTTATAGGATCACAGTTCACTCACAAAGTCTTGTGGGAGCATGAATATGATGCACGGATGGAGACAGACGATGTATACCGTGAGGAAATAAAACGATCAAGCGTTCAATGGTGCTGGACCCTCTCAAATGTGGTGATAGCTTGTTTGGAGGACGTACAAATCCATTCAGACTATACTTTCCACCTACGGTGGGCGTGAAGCTCCATTACTACGATTTCTGTTCTTTATACCCATACGTGATGAAGAGCCATCCGTACCCCGTGGGCGCTCCTGAGAAACTGGTGGGACCTAGCATACCCTCCATCAATGAATTTTCAAAAAATTTGAATGATCATTACTTTGGGCTCTCTTTCGTAGACGTACTCCCCCCACGCAATTTATGGATGCCGATCTTACCTGTCGTTATCGACGACAAGCTCATGTTTCCCCTGTGCGTGAAGTGCGCGGAAGAGGATAACGGCGAATGTAACCATATACCCCACCAGCGTAAGATCAGAGGCGTATATACAAGTCCTGAGCTGGCCCTAGCCGTACGCCATGGTTATAGAATACTGAAGATACACGAGGTGTGGAGGTTTCAGAAGCTCCCCAACCTTTTCACACCATATATAAACGCCTTTTGAAGGATAAGGTTGAAGCATCAGGGTATCCGCGAGGAGTTGATACCGAAGATGAAAAGTCTGCCTATATTCAACGTTACCGCGACCGCGAAGGTATACAACTTGATCGTGTCCAAATTGTAAAGAATCCTGGCAAGCGCTTTAGTGCAAAGTTGTGTCTAAACAGTCTATGGGGAAATTGCGCAGAATACCGGCAGAAGGAACATTCATTTGGCACAAAGTTATAGCGATGTCTGGGATTATGCCAATGCCCCGATAAAGAGGTCATGGAGATCGTGAATGTAGGTAATACTTACGTAATAAAGTACAACAACACTGAATTTGCCACAGATACCTCAAGGGTTACAAACATACCTGTGGCCAGCTTCACAACAGCCTACGCCCGTATAAAACTTTGGGGTCTATTGCATTCTCTTGGGCGGAGAGTATTGTATGCCGATACAGATAGCGTGATATTCACAGAGAGGAGGGTGATTACATGCCCGCTATTGGGGAGTTCCTCGGCGAGCTCACTGATGAGATCAAGGATGAGTATGGGGACGACGCATACGCCGACTCTTTTATCTCAACAGGACCTAAGACTTATGGTACGGGTCAGGGTAGGGGATGAAATGAAATATATCGTGAAGGCAAAGGGTATTACGCTCAACCATGCAATCGGGAGGTTGTTAACTTTGAGTCGTTGAAGGATCTAGTATGTTTGCAACCTCACCAACTAATTGTAGGCACCCACAATTTTGGGCGCAGAAGCTGGGAGGCGTGAAGGAACTTAGGGGTACGATGGTGTGCCGTAACACCTATAGGAAACGTTACCAGTTACCTGGCACCTATGATACCGTACCCTTTGGATACCAATGATGCTTCTAACTCACACGTCTTGTATATAATCGTATCCATTTGTAAATATATATATATATATATATAACTTGAATATCTCGTTTATTAAATCGTATTTGTAAATATATATAACTTGAATATCTCGTTTATTAAATAAATCATGTTTCAAATAGCGTTTCACTTTCTCCTTTGTGTGTGTGTGTGTGTGTATGTGAAAGTTCTAAGCTCCGCCCACTGCGTGAGTCATGCTACTATCTGGGAGTCCATGCGTGGTCAGTCGACCGCAGTAAGCCCGAGAGATCAGACGTGTATTCAGATCAGACGTATATTGAAATGGCTACCTTTAATATCGCTTGCACAACGTTTATGAAATGGTATTCAGTAAAGTGTGAGGATGTGGTGGATACCGAAAAACTTCCTATTCCCCCCTCCTATGCCTCTTTTAAAACCACATTGGATTGTGCGAAGTTCCAAGATGTACAAATACTCTACGGATGTTCTGGTGAGACTGTTGAAGGCTTTCGTTGCACAGACGATGTGCTGAAGTATGCTGCAGGGCTAAACTTTATAAAGTCTCACATACACCGTGAAGTAAAAGAAACAACGCGTGCAGAAGAGAAGCAGCAGGTATGGATAATGAGCCTTGTGGATGGGTGGTGTGACAAGCGGTATTACGTCATGCTACACCATGTCGATTACTCATACCCTACGTCTGAAAATGTGAATCTCGTGATCATGGACAATCTTAGGTGTTTTTATCACTATATTAACGTATATCATGATGAGGTTCATAGTGAGGTTGTGGCTAGTGCCATGCGTGAGTTTTTAACAGATTTTAGAGACGAGTATCGTTTGATGGGTAGAAAGGAAAAATATGAGCATATGTTCCTCTCAAATAGTGCGCCGGAGTGTGGAGATGATTAGCGCCTAGTTCTTATCCAAAGTGCGTAGGCTGGTAGTGACGAAACGGAAAAACAAATATGTGCAACAATTCGAGTCATACGAACATGCCCATTCACGTATCATCGAGTCAGCCGCCCGTCGAACCGTTCCTGCCTGTGCCTCACACGGCTCATAGTTATCTCAGAGCTTGAACCGAGTGGACGTGCGCTCCTCGAATACGATGGAACTTCCTTTGAGCAGCATTCTCAACGCCTCGTACGATGTGTCCGTGACGAAATCGTTGCGCGTGTTCAGACGTAAATCCGGTACCATTAGCTATGTACTGGAAACGGAATGTAGACCGACAAACAAACGGGTTTATTTAAGTATCGAGGAGATGAATAGAATCTTCGTGATAGTTGAGAAGTGGTGTGAAGATCGTTATAAAATACCTGCTAACGTAGGTACAAGAAGAGAGCAGATTAGTGACGCGCCCTCATACGCCGTTGTATGTACGTTGTGTATAAATAACGATCGGCCGTGCATTGATATAAGGCTGATGTGGAAGAATGCTTCTGATAATAACGCTCTTATTCCTACGCGAAACCGTTTCATCCTCGACAGAATGTTTGAAATCGTCGGATTCCGTAAACTGAAACCTATATTAGACGCGCGTGTTACGGATATGTTTTATTTTGATACAGTACTTGAATACGCATACACTGCTCTGCTCGATGGGTTTCCGAGTGTAGGGCTGGTGAGAATGGTCTAGTGCTGGATGTTTATTTAAAAAGTTTAGACTCTTTGAAATACCATGAACTTTGGTACAAAGCAATTGATCGGTACAAGGCTGAGCTCACCTACACCGTTCACCCTGAAGAACTATTTCTTTATATAACGCGCAGTTGTCGTAACGATTTAGAAGATTATTTCAATTGCCGCTATGTTGAGTGAAGAGTTCACGATTGAAAAGCTCGAGTCGGTAGAAATAAACCCTCGATTGGAAAAGCGTTCTTATAAACTTGTTTAATAATGTAGCTAACGATGAACTCTTTGTGCGTGCTTTTGATTGTATTCTAGACGTTTAAAGATGACTTACCAACCGGTTGTAAAGTGGGAACAAAAATAGTACTGAACGATATGAAAGCCATTCATATCGAATACAGGTTTCCCTATACTTTAAGCGGTGAAATATTATTAAGCCGCATATACTGCGTAATGCAGAGCAATAATGATGTAATTGTAAACTCGATTAAGACCGAGTTTAGTATTTTGAAAAAAAAGTGAATTGTATATATATATTTTGCTTGGCATTTCCCCGATTATACGCATATTTCTATTGATTTGTGTTTATATATATATATATATATATATATATATATATTTTGCTTGATATTTCTCCTGTACTGTTATGTACATATTTCTATTGAAGTGTATATGAAATGTATATTTTATTTTATATATCACCATAATTGTGTGTGTGTGTGTATATTTCTCCTGTACTGTTATGTACATATTTCTATTGAAGTGTATTTGAAATGTATATTTTATTTTATATATATATATCCATAATTGTGTGTATATATTTCTGTTATACGCATATTCCTCAAATGTATATTTATTTTCTATATATTTATAATAAAAAGAATGATACAATGTTGTTTATTGTTATGCCTTCTACTACCGGTATTCTAATAATGTATACAACAGGTATCTGGCAATATTTAAGCCTTCTAAGCCAACTGGCTGATTAGGAGTCTATAATAGTGTATACAATGGTATCTGGCAACTCTGTCTTCGGAATACATGGCGCTATCTGGCAACTCATTTACAGCCAACTGGCTGATTAGGCGTATATAATAATAATGTATGCAATAATACTGCTAAAAAGAGGTATCTGGCAGCTAATTACAGCCATCTGGCTGATTAGGAGTCTATAATAATGTATACAATGGTATCGCGGTATCTGGCAACTCAAGCCATTTACGCCAACTGGCTGATTAGGAGCCTATAAAACAACGCCAGCCCGGCTGGAAGTCTTAATGTGCACTTGGCTCCTGCCAGGTGAACACCTCTCCTCCTTTCTCTCCTCCTCCTCCTCCTTTCTCTTGGGGGATAACGCCGCCTCCAAGTTTTCCCCCACCCCCCTTTGCAACAACCCCCCCCCCTTTGCAACAACCCCCCCCCCTTTGCAACATTACATAATAACCTGCAACATTCTTGCACTCTCCCCTTTTGCGGCTATACTACTAAGGAGAACTCAGCTCCATCCCAGCCTCCAAGGAAAAGGAGCGACAGCTTGAGGAGTTCCTCATAATCTTCTCTCGGGTGACATGAACTTTCAATGACTCCACAAAGATAACTCACCATCCTGATTCGTTCATCTTCCAAGTACCTAGTGGCTGGCTCTTCTTCATCGATCAAGGTTTTGAAACAATTTTTGTTAATAAAGTCCCAACGCTGCTGAAATCGTCGAAACAACAGGATTTCAGGACCCACTTGTTGGCCCCAGGGACTTATGAAAGACCTCCTTCAAAATGAGCTCATAAATGTGGTGACGGCAAGGCAACCACAAGACCGACCGACCAAGGAATTGCTCAATCCTCATACATGCCCCTTGCAGAAGTCCGGTATTGGACGCCGTAGTGTATGCTCGAACTCCTTCCCTGTTACCACAACAGCTACTGTCTTCCAAGCCTCTAGAGCTTCCGACAGCAGCTTGGGGTAGTAGCTTGCTGTCCAGTGCAGAACTAAGAGAGGTGGATCTTTGAAGATCGACTCCTCAAGTTGTTTGGCCATTTTTTCTTGATACTTGGCACGAAATAATAATCTGCGATACATCTTGTCCGAGACTTTTAGCAGTTGCAATGAAGGAAGTGCTTGTCGAATAGAGAGTTGTTCTCTATCCCAAGTAGCCACGAGTGTTGGATCAAGTGTGTTCTTGGAACGACGAGGTGACTTAGAGGCCAATGGAGCAGCAAAATCTTCATCATCATCATCATCATCTGTTGTCGCCGTTGAGCTAGAGGATGTGCTATCCAGCTTCATTTTCTCGGAGATCTTTTCAGCTTCTTCAGCATGCTTTCGTTTTCGAAGTTCAAGTTTCTTAGCTGCTTCTTCTTTCCGTTTGACAGCCATGTTGTGTTTCCTATCCGCCCCAGCCATTGAAGAACTCATTCAAGAAAACTTTGTCCTCCACCGGAACTGAACTATGCTCATCACACCTTGACAAGCGATGTCGAAAAGGTCAGCAAGGTCTCCCTTCCACACCTGACGCTTCATAATGGCTTTGTCCGTCTCTCTCGACCTCTCATTCTTCAAGTTTTGGTACTCTTTGTACAGCTTTAGTATAGCAGCTCTAATGTTCTCCTCTGTCTTCACGGGGATATTCGCCTTCTTCCAAACTTCTTGAAGCTTGATATTCGTAGACTTGATGGCAAGGGGGATTGTTTCCTTCAGCTTCAGGTGATGGTACATAAAGCAGAGGAAGACTTGCTCCCGGGATGGCAATCTTGCTCCTAAGAGCTCTTCGACTGGAGTATTTTCAATCAGCCAGATCTTTCTTTCCATTTTCAACACTTTTTGCACCTGTGAAAGAAAAGAAAACATTACAATACGTTGGAAGTTGGGACGTTCTCGAGATTTGGTTACAAAGGGCTAAGGTATCAGAGGCGACATGTGTGTGCAACCTCTAAATGGTGTTCAATTTGCTTAAAATTTGATACATATGCTTTACAGATCATAAGGTGTACGGGGAAGAGCAAAGTGTAGAGAAATTCACAACTTGATAAAAGTGGAACACCCTAATATATATATATATATATATATATATATATATATATATATACACATTTAACTGCAAACACGCAATATAATTAACGCAAAGAACGACGCTTGTATAGGAGATATTCGCGCAAGATGAGAGAGAGAGAACGAAACAAATTAAAAAATGAGGTAACCACCCGGGAATCGAACCCGGGATCTTCCGATTGCCGGTCAGATATGATAACCATTACACCATGGGCCTCACTCATGCAAATGCCGTAATTCTTCTACATAGGCACAGAAACCAATGCCCCAAGGGGGCACCTCCCGCATGCCGTAACATTATATACATTTAACTGCAAACACGCAGTATAATTAACGTAAAGAACGACGCTTGTATAGGAGATATTCCGCGCAAGATGAGAGAGAGAGAACGAAACAAATGAAAAAATGAGGTAACCACCCGGGAATCGAACCCGGGATCTTCCGATTGCCGAAGAAGAATTACGGCATTTGAATGAGTGAGGCCCATGGTGTAATGGTTATCATATCTGACCGGCAATCGGAAGATCCCAGGCTCGATTCCCGGGTGGTTACCTCATTTTTTCATTTGTTTCGTTCTCTCTCTCTCTCTCATCTTGCGCGGAATATCTCCTATACAAGCGTCGTTCTTTACGTTAATTATACTGCGTGTTTGCAGTTAAATGTATATAATGTTACGGCATGCGGGAGGTGCCCCTTTGGGGCATTGGTTTCTGCGCGTATGTAGAAGAATTACGGCATTTGAATGAGTGAGGCCCATGGTGTAATGGTTATCATATCTGACCGGCAATCGGAAGATCCCGGTTCGATTCCCGGGTGGTTAGCCTCATTTTTTCATTTGTTTCGTTCTCTCTCTCTCATCTTGCGCGGAATATCTCCTATACAAGCGTCGTTCTTTACGATATATATATATATATATATATATATATATATATACACACACGCGCTCGCATCACTGCATAAGTGAAGTACTAACTTTTTTAATTACATACACAATCACACATACCCCCCCATGCCCTCCCCTCACCCCCCCCCCATCTATATATATATATATATATAGGGGGTCCCATAAGTCCGGCATCATAGGAGAAATTCATATTTTTCTATTTCTACAAACCATAATTCATATTTTTCTCTTTCTACAGGCCATAATGTCTGTGAGCAAGGAAGAACGAGTCCAGATAATTCTACTCATAGGAAATCGGAGTCAAAGAGAGGCCGCTGCTGAATTTAACAGACTGCATCCAGACCGCGAGCCAATAACATTTGCGGCAGCGCATTATTGGGGCATGTAACACTATTACTCCTGACATCATTCACCGTGTGCTTGCTGACTGGGTATCACGTCTGAATTTGTGTACTGAAAACAATGGTGAACATATTGAGCACGTTCTGTAAATAAAAGCTTTTGTTTTGCCTTTTTTTATTATTTTTCCTATGATGCCGGACTTATGGGACACCCTGTATATATGATATATATTAAAGTCAAAACATCATTAATGTTAAGAAGTTAAAAATAGAAAGTGATATAAATGAGAAATAAATACAAATCAGGTACTATAAATATTAGTGAAAATAAAATTCTTACTACAAATCTAATTCTTTTTTTACAATCAACTGTTTGAGAGTAAATGACAAAGAGTGGGTATTGTTTCATTTAATGCGAAGAATGAAGTGCTGCAAGGGTTACAAAAATTAAAGGGTTGCAAAAATTTCTTCATCTGAACGAAGCAGAGCACCTTGGAGCGATTTTCAAGGTCAAAGTGGAACATTTGCTACTACGGGAATGTGGTCCCAACCGATATTCTCAAGAAGTTCCCCTTAAACGCATTCAAACTAGCCTCGAAGGACTTGAACATGACAAAGATTTGTTTGAACGTTTGCTGAAATACCCTGAACGTCAGAGAGTTGCGCGTGACGATAATGGCAAGCATACAACATATTGATAGTTTTGGTATTAAGTTTAAATAGAGCTTTCAAATGGTATATTACTTTTTATTGTATCTTTGTTTACTTTGATTTGTACTCCATAGCAAATGGTTAGGAACAACCCTGTGATATATATATATATATATATATATATATATATATATACAGGGTGATCAAAAAGTAACGCAACCCATGGGAAAACGATTTATTTCAGAGCAAGTGCTGGAAGTGGGCACCGTTCTGTGCTTCACACAAGTGGATACGGCGATTCATGTTCTTAAAGACCCTTTGCAACGTTTCCTTTGAAATTGCATCAACACACTTCTGAATCATCGCCTGCAATTCTGGAATACTGTGCGGGTGAGTGACATATGGAGCACCTCTTCCATACATTTCCGTGAAGGCCTCCTGCGTCTGGGCATAGCTTCTGGAGCGAATGTACTGCGTGACAATGAATATACGCTGCTCCAAGGTGTATTTCATCTTTTTCATATATTCACGACCTGCAACAGAAGGAAAAAATCAATTATGTGCGTTTCTCCATGGGTTGCGTTACTTTTTGATCACCCTGTATATATAGTATATACACATTCAACTGCAAAGAACACCCCTTTTTCTTTGATGTATTCAATCCGACGTGAATGCAACGAGTCTTTTGCTTATATTGAGGTTCTAAATGTAGCAGGGCTAGGCTGCTTTAAACCCTAGATCCATGTCCCAAAGCTGGATCTTGTCTGCTTTGCAGATAGCTGGTGAGGGAAGCTATATTTATGGGACCTCTTTGCGAGAGACCCGTTGCCCACGTCGGGCTTGCATCATGAAAAAGAAAAACTATGGTATTTGTCATTTACCATTACTTATTCGGACTATAGTGGATTTAATTTTCCCAGAAGAGTTCCTTGTTCCATGCACGGTCTGTGTTTAACATATAAGTTTCTCAGGGGACCATTCTGAGTTTGTGTATATTAAACGGGCGTGTTATGTGCCTTGAAAAGTGGACGCTCAATGTCCCGGTTGAGGTTTAAGTTGTGTTTTTTTGGCTAAAAATACAATAGTTACCCCTTTTTCTTTGATGTATTCAATCCGACGTGAATGCAACGAGTCTTTTGCTTATATTGAGGTTCTAAATGTAGCAGGGCTAGGCTGCTTTAAACCCTAGTTCCATGTCCCAAAGCTGGATCCTGTCTGCTTTGCAGATAGCTGGTGAGGGAAGCTATATTTATGGACCTCTTTGCGAGAGACCCGTTGCCCACGTCGGGCTTGCATCATGAAAAAGAAAAACTATGGTATTTGTCATTTACCATTACTTATTCGGACTATAGTGGATTTAATTTTCCCAGAAGAGTTCCTTGTTCCATGCACGGTCTGTGTTTAACATATAAGTTTCTCAGGGGACCATTCTGAGTTTGTGTGTATATATATATATATATATATATATTATATATATATATATATATATAATATATATATAGTGTGTGTGTGTGTATGTATGGCAATGCACACAGTTAATACTTTCCTAAACATACATAGCATCGTATGATAATAATAATAATATATAATAATAATATTATTAATAATAATAAAATTTATTATTCTCTTTATGAATGTTGAGTACATACAAGAAATATATACATAGCATGTGCACACATACACACACACACACACTATATATATATATATTGTTGTGCGTAACTCTTTTACTTAGGTACTGCGCACCTTTATTTCTTTTGCAACTTCTGACACCATTTATGTAGTGCCCAACCCGTTTGTTTATTTATGGTGCTGGACACCCTTTTAATTATGTTAATTCACTTCACTGACACCCTTTAAGTTGGGCGCTACCCTTTAATTCTATTTCAAATTATTTCTTATTTTCGTTCAGGATGACTCGGCCTATCCAGACGGATGGCCCGTTAAATTGATAGGTGTAAGTTCCCTTCGGCTTACTGAAAGCCTACATTGAATTCAATCTTTGAATGATAACACTGGTCAACACTCATTTTATTGCCAATCATATTAGAGTGATTTTGGGGTAACTTTGTGGTGCTGATTCCGAATATGACATCGGTTTTGCTAGATTGGCTCTAATTTATGAGATAATTGGTACCCCATTGAAACACGTAAAAATGCAAAAAATTTAATGTTCAGGCAGAGCCTACTTACAAATCGCATTGAAATTGTCGCACATCATACAAAAGTAAACACATGAAATACATAATGGCATTTTATTCGGTCTCACCATCTAGAATGTTCCAGGTAGTTTCCCATATGCACGCGTTATGGTTACGTTTCCTATTAATTGAGGGTATTCATTATCTCAAGAACTAGAGCCAAATCGGAAAAACTACTTTCATTTTCGAATTCAGCAACCCCAAAATACCCTAAATTCGTACGAATTTCCTTGGCAACGAAACAAAAAAATTTTTTTGTTGAGCTGTGTAATTTACCCTCAGCTTACAAGAGAGGCCTATTGCAAAGTATCTAAAACAACACACGCCCTCTTATAAAGTTTATTAAATGTCACTCGAAACATTACATGAATTTAGGAAATTTATTCTGAAGTAAATTTACCAATTTTTCATACAATGCAATCCAATTATAAATTCACAGACAAAGTTCACAGTGATCTGAATTTAAATCAATTAAATTTACCAATTTTCTGTACAATACAATCCACTTATGAATCCAAGGAAAAGCGTTCACAGTTATCTGAATTTAAGTCATTTATATAGGGGGCTTTATATTTTAGTGCAACAAAACAACTAACGAGAAATGAAGTGGTCAAAATCGACCAAGAGAATTGAAGAATTATTCTACTTACGACTGCAGGTGACAAATTACTCTCAACGACAATCTACCAAACTAGGGCACAGACGTACCCCTTTTAGCATTTAATTTGAACCAAATTAAATTATTGAAAAGTTCACAAAATTCTTGGTCCGTTGGCTAACATTAATTAAGATCCAACCAAGTTTTCGGTTAAGGTCGCTAACAGTAAAATTCTTATGCACAAGTTGCCGCGTAAACGAATGAAATGCAATACAAGTTCTTAATTTCAATCCGGAGACAGTTTATACTTTCAATTCTAAATTTTCTTACACCACAAGTCTAATAGGGTTTATTTAGCCACAGTTAATTTCAAGGAGGACGACTACCAACTGATTTGAAACTCTAAGTTCCACCTCAGAATTACAAAAACTCCTCCCTTTGGTATCTAAAGGGCCTATCAAAACCAATTTCATTACATGACATCATTCGTACAAAAATTACTGATCTTCTATTGGCTCTAATCTCAACTTCGTTAAATTCTACGCTCCGCCTTTCTTAACGAAATTTTCAAATTAAAATTTGAAAATTTAAAACAAAACTTTTAAATTTCGCTCGAGGGCTTACCTCAGACGAAACCACGAATAAACAAAACCGACACCTTACAAGGTTCAAAATGAAACGGACCCTTAAGCTATATTTGCCCTTTGAACTTCTCCCATAAATCTACCCAAGACTGTCAAACAATAAGTTCTGTTCTCTGATTACACACACTGCCTTTGGCTATACTCAGGGCATCGGCACTCTTTACTTTGGTCGGTGTTCATTTTAAAAGATTTAAATTTTCACGCGAAATTAAATCGATTTCAAAATCACTTCACTCTTTCTTTCTACCATTTTTATTTACATTTTGATATGAGATTTTCGCATACAAATTGACCGTCACAACATCCCCCCCTCCTTTAATTTTGCACTCCGATGCAAACTTTCTTAATTAGGGTCGGGTATCAACATTTGATTCACAAATTTCACTACGTTTTATTTAATTTATTTGTCCCCTTTATTGGGACACTAACACTGGCACATTTAGTTTTAATCGTTGTCTGTTTCTGCGTAGTGTACTCAAGGTCGGGGCCTATGAGCATACGGACGCTCAAACGGTGGCCCTGTGAAAGCAGCCTGTCTGCTTTCTCCGGGGGACCCTATTCCCATAAGGTCCCCGAGAGGAGGTAGTTCGGAAGCACCCGGCGGCTCCTGCCCGCCACTCTGTCCTGCCAGGGGGCAGGAGGTGCACTCCGGTTCACCTCCACGGGTCGATGTTCCTCCGTTCCCTGGGCGAAGCTCTCGGGGAGGAAGTAGCTCGGAGGCGCCCGACGGATCCCATTCCGCCACTCGGTCCTGCCAGCGGGCAAGAAGCGCACTCCTGTTCACTTCCCCTTGTTGATGTTTCTCCGGTGTCGAGGGCGAAGCTCCAGAGAGGAGGGGTGGTGGCCCTTCCCCCATCTCATCCCCTGCGCCGTCAGCCCAGCCTTGTCGCTCGATGTCCCATGGGACCTCGATGCTTCGGCGGATGCGGTCTTGATGGATCACTATCTGATGTCCAGTGATCATGTGACGCAGGAGATAAGTGACTGGAGTCTTCTGTTCGATGATGATGTATGGACCCTCGTACCGGGGCTCCAACTTGCCTCTACCCGGTCGTGGGTAATCAATGTACACCAAGCCATGGGGCGCCTTCTCTTCGAACGGCTTCAATTCCTTGATTCCGTTAGCCTTCTCGTATTCCGCATGAACTCTTCCACTCGGCGGTAGATTTCGCTCAGACTCCTCTTTCGGTCTTCGGCGTATTCCTCTGGGTTGTACGGGCTCACGCACGCCTCCTGTGGCATGCGAAATAGCTTTGAAGGTACGTTGGGGGTTCGCCCGTACATCAAGAAGAATGGAGAATACCCCGTGGCTCGGTGTCGAGGATTTTATCCCAGTTTCGTCCAGTTTCTTCACAAAGTATGCAGAGTTTGATGCATAACTCTTTATTCAGACGTTCGATCTTCCCGTTGCTTTGGGGATGGTATGCGGCGGTCCGTTGGTGTTGTACTTCCCAAACCCTGAAGAGCTCCTGCAAGGTAGAGTTCCAGAATTCCTTGCCTTGGTCAGATACTACTGCTGAAGGGGCGCCCAGTTTGCAAAGTGTCAAACGATGGAACTTGTCCGCCACCTCCCGGGCCGTCTTGTCCTTTATTGCTGCCAGGATGGTAAACTTGCTGAAACTGTCCACACACGTAGGATATAATGGCTGCCTTCCCCGGTCGGAGGAAGGGGACCAACTAAGTCCACGTGCAGAAGTTCCCACGGACTGTGGCCTCGCACACAAGGCATTGTTTCCACAGTCACTTTCCGCGTCTGTTTGTTTCGCGCGCACGTGTCGCACATCTGGACTACCTGCGTACCTGTTGAACCATACCTGGCCAAAAATAGAGGTCCCGTAGGATTTCTGTAGTCCCTGCAGCTCCCGGATGAATGCTCCCGACGTCCGTGTGTGCGTTCCAAATGAGCTGCTCTCTCAACTTTTTAGGAACTACGATGACCTCTCTTCCGTTCGCATCGACGTAAACCAGCAGGTTCCTCGTTAGTTTGAATCTCGACGGCTGGATGGGCTTGGATACGGGCCATGAAAGCCTTCCTTCTTCGATGGCTGTCGAATTGCCGCTATTTCAACGTCCTTCTGCTGGTGTTTGCTGATTACCTTGCGATCAATGATCGCTTTTTCGTATATTGCGTTCACAAACTCCTTAGTCACTCCAGGCGGGCGGGACAACCAATCGGCCACTCTGTTGAGTTTGCCTTTCACGTACTCGATGAGAACGTCGTAGTCTTGCAGTGTCATAACCCAACGCTCTAGTCTTCCATTGGGCTCTCGGTGTCCTTCCCTCGAAGCCACTTCAACGGCTTATGGTCAGAACGGACGATGACTCTCTGACAAATATAACATTGCTTCAATTCCTTTTTGTTAGTTGGCCTCTGGGAGTTTTTGATGGCCTCTTCTTTGGATTCCTGTGGCTTCACCCCGTTCCTGGTGACCACATGGCCTAAATACCCCACCTGGGACTGTAATAACTGACATTTTTCCAACTTTACCTTTAAGTTGGCGGTGCGTAGGCTATCCAAGGCTCGTCGTACCCTCTCGTCATGTTCTTCTAAAGACCTTCCAAGGACAATGAGGTCATCCAAGTAAATCAGTACTTCCTTGTCCAGTTGCTCCCAAAAAATAAAATTCATTACTCTTTGGAACACTGGTGGACTATTGGACATCCCAAACGGGACCACCCTGAACTCGAAATGACCGCTTCCCGTGGAGAAGGCAGTTTTCGAGATGCTATCGTCGTGAATGGCCAACTGCCAATATCCCGAACGTAAATCCATGCTCGAGAAGTAATGAGTCCCGTGCAGCTTGGCCAAGGTTTCATCAATGATGGGTAATGGGTATTTGTCCTTTATGCAAATGGCGTTCAAAGGTCTATAATCTACACAGAGCCTCATGGCCCTACGCTTCTCTTCTTCAATCGCTTCCACTCTGGACTCCTGTGATCACTCTTCATTCCTAGTGATCACGTGGTCCTGGCACTACCTGTGACGGTAGTAGTTAATCTTTTCTTTCCTTTGTCGGTCTTCTTCCCTTTGAGAGCGACGGACATCGGTGAACATGCGTCTTGAGGTGTTTTCAATCTCTTCTTAGTCACTTGTGGAATTTTGACTCTTTCTCACAGTGACACTGGTTCCATTTTTTCTTTTCGGGCGATGAATCAAACGGCTGTTCCGACTAACCTCCTCGTTCTCGTTGCCTCAACCACCATGCCGATGTCATCTTATCTTCAAGGTAATACTCTTTAGCCGTCACTTTTATTTCTCAAGAGTAACTTTACCGCCTCCTTGGAAAGTGTTAACTTCCCGTTGAGATTTCCGCTCTGTGATACTTGCAAATCACGCTGAGCCTCACTGCACACATTGCAGCGGAGAGTAGACGTCCAGGGGAAACCATACCCAAATTTTCTTCTCTGTCTATTCCCTTTTCCTTGAACTTCCCTTTGGGCTTCTGCTCGACAACTTCTCCCAGTATCCTCGAGCCTCCCATGCAGCGGAGAATAGACGTCCAGGGGAACCATATCCCCAATTTTTCTTCACTGTCTATTCCCATATCATTTAACTTCCCTTTGGAATTCTGCTCGACAACTTCTTCAAGTATCCTCGAGCCTCACCGCATATCCCATGCAGCGGAGAATAGACGTCCAGGGGAAACCATACCCCAAATTTTCTTCTGTCTATTCCCTTATCATTTAACTTCCCTTTGGGATCCTGCTCGACAACTTCTCCAAGTATCCTCGAGCCTCACTGCATATCCCATGCAGCGGAGAATAGACGTTCAGGGGAACCCATATCCCCCAATTTTCTTCACTGTCTATTCCTATATCATTCAACTTCCCTTTGGGATCCTGCTCGGTAACATTTTTAAATTTCCCCGAGCCTCACCGCACATCCCGTGCAGCGGAGAATAGACGTCCACGGGAACCGCGTCCCCGGGTTTCATTCTGACCAGGAGGGTCAGAATGATGCTGGCTTCTTTATTCTGTCTGCTCCCATTTCTGGTCTGGTTACCTCTTCGTTCAGAGTGACGACTCTTCTCTCTTCAAAGTTACCTTTGTTTCGTCTTCCTATCCTCCGAAACAACACGCCTATAGTCGTCTTGCGGAGCCTCTGGAATTATACAGACAAAAACGAATTCTTCAACAACCCTTTCCCATAGTCAAACTTAATTCCACTCCCCTTACATGAATGGGCGGGGCCGGTGCAACTGTGTACTGAGAAGTTGGCAACTGTCCAAAGAAGGCTCCCGATGTTCTTGTGCATAGCTTATGTCAATGTGACGGAAGCTCCACCATCGTCCAGCGCGTGGAAGCTTGTTGAGCGACGAATACTGGTAGGGTGATCAGTCCTAGCCGACGGACTCGCCGCTACTTCCTCTGAAGCTATTCGGGAGGCTTCCTTCCAGTCTGCTGAAGGTTTGCTCGAGGGCACGCCTCTTCCCAATTCGCATTTGCTGACAAATCTTGCACTGGCTCCGGCCACTTTCTTCCATTGTTTCCTCTTTGGAGTCGCTGTCTTCATTTGACTTGGTTTGTTTTCTCTTCTGGTTTCTCATGGGGTTGTAGTCACATTCTTGAGTTGTGTTTTCCTCCTGTGACCAGTGTCACAGTCTTCCTTCTGGGCTCTCCTCTCTTGCTGGACTTGTCTCGTCGTTCACCTCCACATCCTTGATGTTGTCCTCCTTCGTGGCTGTTCTTTCTTCTGGATGTTGTGAGTTGTAGTCCCAGGATGTGGGAGGATTTTGCAGTTTCTGCAGTCTTCGGCTTCTGTCTGTGGCGTTTCTTCTCTTAGGACCTCTTCATCTCTTAGTCCTAAGCTTGGGTTGTTTACCGAAAACTGATTGATTCCATCCAATAGTCCCGAAAGGATGTTCCTTTGATGCAATTACAAGCATACTCCGGCATAACGGTCTTCAACGCGTCCTTAAGTATGCCATCTTTAATATGTCTCCTTATCGGATTAGCCTGAACCAAGGCATTACCTGCACTTAATATTCTTGTGACAATTGGGTTGACTGTCTCACCTTGTTCCTTCCTGACGGCGTTTGGGCTGGTTCCTGGGTTCTCCTGTGCCCGTTCGCCCATAAACTTCGGCGAACTTCCTTCCACTGTGTGTCCAAAAGCCGTTTGCTCAGGACCCCTTACTGCCTGTTCACGTTGCAAAGATAAGCTAGTACTCGGTAATTCCTGTACGACGGCTTGTCTGTACTTCTGAAGGCCTTCGTCGGTGTGGTGTTTCTCGTCTCTTGTGGTGTGTGCACTTCTGCAAGGGTTCTTTAGGATATCTTGTGGGTTCTCTGGTCTCCACCCAACCCTTTCCTGCCTCGAAAGTTCTTCTTCTGTAACGGGAGGAACTAGAGAGATTCTTCGGGGACGAACCCCCGACCTTCGATTGTCCCAATACTCCAGCGGCGGAGTAATCATTGCAAGGTCTTCCAGTTTCGATCCTCTTCGGTTTATTTCTCCCTCTAATTCCATGCATTCCTTTAATAACCGAATAATGTTGGCAAAATTTATCCTTTTTAAATTTTCCAAACTTTCTGTACTTATTTCATTTAAGTTCGTTGGTTCGGTATCACTAATGTTACTTACGCTTTCTTCTTCATTCGTTATTTCCACGCTCTTTACCGACATCGCGAAGTTTATTTGTTTATTTATCTTTATTTCAAAACCGTTTCCACTGTTAGCGACACTTTTTACTGTTCCCAATTATTTTAGCGAATTACTGTTCCAAATACTGCTACATTAATGCTTTACTCTGTACCAAAGTTTATTTTAGCGAATCACTGTTCCCAATATTTCTACGTTAGTGTTTTATTGTCACGCAAATTTATTTTAATAAAAAGTTACACTCTTGCTACCAATACCTTGCAATAGGATCCCACTTCTGTGACACCATTTATGTTATGCGCAACTCTTTTACTTAGGTACTGCGCACCTTTATTTCTTTTGCAACTTCTGACACCATTTATGTAGTGCCCAACCCGTTTGTTTATTTATGATGCTGGACACCCTTTTAATTATGTTAATTCACTTCACTGACACCCTTTAAGTTGGGCGCTACCCTTTAATTCTATTTCAAATTATTTCTTATTTTCGTTCAGGATGACTCGGCCTATCCAGACGGATGGCCCGTTAAATTGATAGGCGTAAGTTCCCTTCGGCTTACTGAAAGCCTACTTTGAATTCAATCTTTGAATGATAATTTACCCTCAGCTTACAAGAGAGGCCTATTGCAAGGTATCTAAAACAACACACGCCCTCTTATAAAGTTTATTAAATGTCACTCGAAACATTACATGAATTTAGGAAATTTATTCTGAAGTAAATTTACCAATTTTTCATACAATGCAATCCAATTATAAATTCACAGACAAAGTTCACAGTGATCTGAATTTAAATCAATTAAATTTACCAATTTTCTGTACAATACAATCCACTTATGAATCCAAGGAAAAAGTTCACAGTTATCTGAATTTAAGTCATTTAATAGGGGGGCTTTATATTTTAGTGCAACAAAACAACTAACGAGAAATGAAGTGGTCAAAATCGACCAAGAGAATTGAAGAATTATTCTACTTACGACTGCAGGTGACAAATTACTCTCAACGACAATCTACCAAACTAGGGCACAGACGTACCCCTTTTAGCATTTAATTTGAACCAAATTAAATTATTGAAAAGTTCACAAAATTCTTGGTCCGTTGGCTAACATTAATTAAGATCCAACCAAGTTCTCGGTTAAGGTCGCTAACAGTAAAATTCTTATGCACAAGTTTCCGTAAACGAATGAAATGCAATACAAGTTCTTAATTTCAATCCGGAGACAGTTTATACTTTCAATTCTAAATTTTCTTACACCACAAGTCTAATAGGGTTTATTTAGCCACAGTTAATTTCAAGGAGGACGACTACCAACTGATTTGAAACTCTAAGTTCCACCTCAGAATTACAAAAACTCCTCCCTTTGGTATCTAAAGGGCCTATCAAAACCAATTTCATTACATGACATCATTCGTACAAAAATTACTGATCGTCTATTGGCTCTAATCTCAACTTCGTTAAATTCTACGCTCCGCCTTCTTAACGAAATTTTCAAATTAAAATTTGAAAATTTAAATTTAAAATTTAAAAATTTAAAACAAAACTTTTAAATTTCGCTCGAGGGCTTACCTCAGACGAAACCACGAATAAACAAAACCGACACCTTACAAGGTTCAAAATGAAACGGACCCTTAAGCTATATTTGCCCTTTGAACTTCTCCCATAAATCTACCCAAGACTGTCAAACAATAAGTTCTCTTCTCTGATTACACACACAGCCTTTGGCTATACTCAGGGCATCGGCACTCTTTACTTTGGTCGGTGTTCATTTTAAAAGATTTAAATTTTCACGCGAAATTAAATCGATTTCAAAATCACTTCACTCTTTCTTTCTACCATTTTTATTTACATTTTGATATGAGATTTTCGCATACAAATTGACCGTCACAACAATATATATATATATATATATATATATATATATATATATATATATTAGGGTGGCTAAAAAATATAAGTCAGAAATGTTTATTTCCACAAGTTTTTCCATGTCATATATAAAAAACTGATGAAGCATGCAAAAAATTACGCATATCGGAAAATATCTAAAGGTCGTTCACTTTTGCTACATTTTTGGTACTTGAAACAAAACTAAAAACTTAACTTTTACTTTTTCATAATCCATGATTAAGTTATCTGTATAATATCAGTGGCATGAAAAACAATAATAACAACACTTGTATCACATCAGATAATACAGAGGAACTTTAATTTCGTTCATGAGCTATAAAACATCTCAAACAACCTGTTTCTTGACGTTCAGTACTGCCTTCGTTGAAACCGGTAAGGTTTTGCGGTGACTGCTGATGAGCCGCAACAAGTATTGTTTCTGAGTCTCGTCTTTCGTCAGTGCGGCGTTGTATGATGTGATAAGAGAAACAGCACGTTCAGCACTATCATTGACGACCTTGAGGACTTTGACTTTGGCCTTCAATGCCTGACACATTGGGTCCGTTGGCCGAGTGCTGGTGGCTTCGACAAGAACGCCTTAGCTTCTTCTTGGCCGTTCACGGAGAGAAGGTTGAACAAGTTCAACGAACTGCTTGTGATGTACGCTTCTAGGGGAGTGCGATGATCGAACTCCTCCCCATCCACCCGCTTGGGAGCTTTAGGGTTCGAAGAAAGTGAGAAGTTGCCGACCATGGCTGCTTTAGTCTTCTCTTTAACACGATCGTCGAAGAGGGCGAGGGGCGCGAGGCAGTGGCGGATTATCACTGAGGCTATTGAGGCTGAAGCCTCAGGCTCCCATGCTTGAGGGGCAGGCCCGTAGCCAAGGGGGGGCCAGGGGGGGTCAAAGCCCCGCCTGGAAAATAATGTGCCCCCCTTGGAAAACCAACCGCAACGGCGTTCCATGCTACAAAAACGCCAAAGCCAACTTGTTTTACTTACCTTTGAAAATAAGAGAACGAAGCAAATAGACATGTTTGAATTCCTAAAGAATTTCGCTAAAAAAACTCGCCGCATACAGTTATTCTAAAATTAAAAAAACTTACAAAGACTTTTATTTACACTAAATTTAGACTAAATATTGTATTCTATAACCCAATATGCCTATCTATATGTATCGGTTTGATCATTTTTTTATTTAGCCTACGGTGTTTTACTTGTTATAGTTTTGAATGTAATTTTCTGCAGTATATTTCAATATTCACAAAAAATGACATTAAATTTTTTCATTGTCCCCCCTGTCAATTTCTCCGCCCCTCCTACTGATTTGGTCTGGCTACGGCCCTGTTGAGGGGCCCCACAATCAACTGAGTTTCGATGATATAATTCGAGATTTCGCAAACTTCTTTGATTAAATGTGACGGAGTACACAAACTGACAAATTCCCTGTTTTATTTTATGTTTTATAGGCCCTAAATTAAAATTTGTTTAATACTGTTTGATTTTGGCAAACGGCAAAATATACTTTGTTAATGTTCTTTTAAGTTTGTTTCTCAATTAGCCTGAACACCGGATATATAATTCGTGTAAATGTACTATGTACTGTACATGTACAATGTACATGTATTGTTAATAAAAAGCTATAGAAAAGGGCCCCCATATTCTTCATTGCCCCGGGGTGTCTTAATCCGACTCTGGCGTGAGGTGTTTAGAAAAGTACCATAAGTGGCGGCAGAACGCCTTGACCGCCGCGTCCTTGAGAGAACGCATAGGGTACTCGTGCAGGAGGGCGAGTAGGTTAATGTCATTGAAGGGTGCTTTTTCTGGGATTGGGGTCTCATGCCAGTAGCGGGCGGAGACGAGATAGACAAAAAGACAAATGTTTGTTATGCCAGCCCGCTCATGCGCTGTTAGCTTTGTCTAGTCCTTGAATAGGAAGATCTTCAGTGAGTAGATGGCCATGGCCATCCACCGCGCGTGGTGCGCGGAAGCATGGTCTTCTGTTGGAGGATCCCCACGAGGAAAACGTGACAGAGCTGAAGCAGCTCTTTATAGTCCTCTCGAAGAACCTGGTTCTTCATCGCTTCTGTAAAAAATATATCCTGTCGCAGGCCATCCGGCATGTCAGGGAAGAGCTCATCACCGGCGGGTCGGAAATCAGCCTTGTTAATATTGGGCCAACTCTTCTGGAAGCGTTTGAAAAGCTGTACCTTGGGTCCACGGTCTTCTCCCAGAGTGACAGAAACCACATTCGACAACATAATCTCGAACACGTAGTAGCGGCACGCGATCCAAACAAGCTCCTTCTTCAGAGACTTCTCAAAGAGAGTGCAGGCGCATTCTTTAGGCCGGTGTTGACGGCCGTCGTGTCGAATACCAGTCTCTGGACCATGTGCTTGAGATTCCAGTCTTCCAGTGGACGAAGACAGGCATTACATTGATATATACAGTGTATGTATATATATATATATATATATATATATATATATAATCATTAAGTTTGGGTTCGTCCACTATGAAACTTTCCTCGGGTGAAAACACGACAGCGTTTAGCGACCACCTACACGAGTCTTATGGTCCGCAAGGGCAAAGAAACTCTTACATCAGAGAAAGATACATTCCCCATTCGCTGCAGGAGGACACGCCCTTCAGCTCCAGACAAAGCTGTGGGTGTACTGTATATATGTATGTATGGAATTCAAGTTAGGCTAGAGCCCCTGTTTTCTTTTACCGCCTCTTCGTTCTGATTTTTTCAGATGTTTCGCATAAACATTAACAATAATCTTGACCCGGAAAATACAGTAACTAATTATAGTATGTATGACATGCAAGGTGCAACATGAACTCACGTATTATACACGGTAACTGTCTGGCGATAGTCACACTACGAAAGAACCGAAAGAACTGAAGCAATGGGGGTAGCTGACGAAGTTGGGTGGGTAGAGGCGAAGCGTTCACCACGAGAGTAAACACGTTTATTCGTTTAATCATGTTTTCGCTAGAGTCCACGCGTTCTAATAGGCACACTAACTTAATCCACAACTCAGGAAGTAGAGTATTTTTAATTAATGACAATAAATGTGAAACGTAGCACAAACAAACCCATTTATGTATGTAATAATTTACAACACTAGCACCTATCCTCTACGCAACAACGAGATTTTAGGGCTATACCAAAAAGTAGCAAAAGGTGAGCGACCTCTAAATATACTCCTATCTGCGTAATGTTTGGCATGCAGAGTTATTTAGGCAAATGAAACAGAAACAACCATGTGGAGCGATATATATCTGATATTTATTTTTACCTTATGTTTTTGGGCCACCCTAATATATATATATATGTAGCATAGAACTGCCATTCTCAAGCAAATTTTATGCTTTATTTGCAGAATGGAGTTATTTGACAAATCTTATTAGATGAAGTAGTATGCCCGCAAAATGGTAGAGTGTATACGCAATTGCAATGTTGTAAATGGGGTGATGATGGAAAAGGGGGAGGGGGTTATGCAACAAAGGGGTGGGAGGTATCCCACCAAGTTGCATGAAGGGAGTGGGGGTAATGGGGGAGGGAGTTATGCAACAAGGTGGGTGGGGTAACCCCTAAGTTGCATGAAGGGGAGCTTTGGGGGGAGGGGGATGACCTCCCCCCGAAGGGGATGACCTTAACCTAAAAAGGTAAACCCCCATCTTTGGGGTAGAAGGGAGGACGGCCTACCCTACAAAGGGGTATCCCTAACCTAAGAAGGTAAACCTTAACCTAGAGAGGAGAGACGGAGCATCCTTTCGCCTGGACATCCAGACGCGTAATAAAGCTCTCGGTCTTTGCACTTGGCTTAGAAGGTCTTAGTCAGCCAGTTGGCTTAGAAGGCAGTGCCGTCGGGCATAACTGCCAGCAGGCACGAACAGCATTTGGCATAGTGTATACATATATATTTATCCGCCCACTTATTATTATATCAATTAGTGCTAAAATTTAACTTTTATATTGACTCTGATGGCTTAGAATCTTAAGCAACCAGTTGGCTGAGTGTATATATATATATATATATATATATATATATGTTAGCGTGTAGCGTGATGGGCGATCTGGAGGCACATTTCAGGTTTTGTACAATCAACCTTGCTGATTTCAGAAAAGAAATAAAAAAAATTCTGCAACAAGCAGAACACCTCCTTTTTCGCATGTAAAAAATATATAATTCTTGTTAATTACAGTTGGCAACACTGACTGACATGGTACTTCTGGCAGCTTTCTAATTATTCTCAGTGAGTCATCCCCTGGAATTTCTTAGTTCTACGCTAGCTCGCTTGAGAGAAGCAAGTGTTTTTTCTGTGGATGGGGTGTTCAAAAACCACAAGGTACTAACGAAAGGTGCGTTTTTTGATATATACATTATACACATTTCTTTGTTTTGTTGTGTTTTACATTGTTTATAAGTTTGTTATATGTCTTAAGGAATATATATATACCTATGGATATTTATATACATAATACATATGTGTGTGTGCAGTATATTTTTATCTATACTGTATATTGGTAAACTTATTGTTTACCAATAAACCAAGCCTTATATATATATATATACTCATAATCATATATATTTTTTATTTATACGTTTGTGTTTTTGTTTCAGTGTTCCTGTGTGATACTTGTTGAGTTTTGCTGGTACAATGAGCACGCAAAGAACACGGGGATCTGCCAGCCACATTGTCTTTGGTTCTCCACTATCAGAGTTTCCTCCGTCTGAACTTCCAACCCGTATACAAGTTGCAAGACATTTCCTCTTCTTGAAGGAGAACAAGTACACCAGCAACAGGGAGATTCTTCCGGAGGTATGCCAAACACTCATTGACCTTTGGAATCGTGCTAACATTCCATCACAGCCAATCAAGAATGTGAAGACCAAGCTGCTCCGATTGATGGGAAAAGGCTCACAAGCATCGAAGCAAGGCAAGCAGGCTACAAAAACCAAGAAGTTCGAGGAAAGCCTGAATCAATTGTTTGACATAGCTGTCTGCCAATGCGATGATCTGTCTGCATGCCACTGTGAAAAAGAAATGAAAGTTCCACAACGAGAGCATGCCTTTCTGATCGACCAGAGACCACGCGGATCATGCAGATCAGTCGGGTGGATACGAATGTGACTCAGATGATGGAGAGAAGGAAGTCAAGAGAGGATCGGATACAAGAAAGACAAGAAGAAGAGAATAGAAGAAAAACGGGATGGCAAGAGGTAGCATCCTCTGCAGATGTGGTCGAATCAGCTCAAGCAGAAGCAGACTCCAGTGGTGAAAGTGTTGGTGATGAGTGGATAGGTGATAGTGCCCAGGAGGACAGGAACATCACACCGAGTCCCACTGTTGCTTTGGAAGCTGACCGGTATGGTGTATTGAACAGGGCTGCTGCAGCTATCAGCACTGCAACATTGGTTGACTATGGCATCATTAGTTCTGATGATCAGATAAACGTAATTGACCACCACAAAGTATGGAGAGCACGGCAGAAGGTACGGAGGGATCTGAAGGAAGCAGTAACTTACCACGATGTGGAAGTCACTGCTTTATTTTTTGATGGGTGGAAAGACATGATACTTATGAAAGAGAAAAAGGGGAACAAATAGTACAGCACAAAGAAAGTTGAGGACCACTCTGTGCTGGTCGGAGAGCCTGGAACCTTCTATCTAAGCCATCTGACACTAGAACGAGGAACTAGCAGTCATTGCGGATGGACTTCAAAATGCGATTGAAGAAATGGGTATTGCAGACAAGATAATTGCAGTGGGAGCCGACAGCACAGCCACAAACACAGGGCACAGAAGTGGAGCAATACACCTGTTAGAGTGCCGCCTGGGTCGCCCTTTGCACTGTTTCATCTGTAGTCTGCATTTAAATGAACTCCCACTGTGCCACTTGTGCAAGGAACTCATCGGCCCAACAGAATCTGCAACTCAATGGAAAGGACCAATTGGCAAAGCTTTGGCCACATGTGAAAGTTTGCCACTTTCCTCTAGAGGAATTCAATGTATTGCTGATGGCCACACTCTCCCGGATGTTGACCTTACTGAATTGAGTCGTGACCAAGTCTACCTCTACAGAATGATGAAAGCGATAAGGACTGGTGCCATTAATGAAGATCTTCTACGAGATAAGCCTGGACCAATCTCCCATGCAAGATGGGTTACAACTGCCAGCAGAATTTGTCGGCTATATGTAGCGATGGCGCAGCCAAGTGATGAACTGTATTCACTCACACAGTTTGTCGTGTGTCACTATGGACCCATGTGGTTTAGCATCAAGTGCCATCCAAGGTGCAAAGAGCAAATCAAGCTGCTACGATTACTGCCACCAGCTAGCAAGACTGTCACATGGCCTGTAATCCAAAGAAATACATATTGGGCTCACCCTGAAAATGTTCTACTGGCAATGCTTGCAGATGCAGATCAAGCAAACCGGAAATTGGCCATCATGTAATCAAGACCATTCGACGAGCTCCCAAACCTGCTCAACAGCAAGTCAGAGAATTTAGGCCACCAAAGATCAAACAAAGTGCTCAGAATTTGAAAGATTTACTTCCATCAGTGGAGAAGTGCACAATAGAACCACCACTCACGAAGCAGTTCTCTGTCGAACAACTCGATAAGATCACTGAAGAGCCCCTTGTTGTCCGGATACCATGTCACTCCCAAGGTGTAGAGCGCTGTATTAGGATGGTAACTGAAGCGTCTGGGGCAGTGTATGGAAAGGATTCAAGAGATGGTTACATTATAGCAGTACTTAAATCCCGTGACTTTATGCCATCATTCAAAACTAAACAAGATTTTAATGTATCATTTACTGAATAAAACTATCTAGTCTACCTACCTACCTACCTACTTACAGTGTATATGTTTATTCCAAAAATAAATTTTTCTATTTTTCCTGAAAAGCAGTACATTGTAAGGGGTCAAATGATAGCTCAAACCCTAGGAAAGCAAGTGTCCAAAAGTTATGGGTAACCAGCAATTTTCACGATTTTCACATGCGAAAAAGGTGTTGCACTTGTCACAAAAAAATTTTGTTTTAATTTTTGAATTTAGGGAGGTCAATTGTACAAAACCTGAAATGTGCCTCTTCATCCGTTACACTTTGCCCAATGACGCTACACGCTAATATATATATAATGAAGGTGCATTGTTTATATATATTCCCATCACCCCAGTTATTCCTTAATATCGTTTATATATATATATATATATATATATATATATATATATATATATATATATCCAGGAAAGCATTTGTCGGATATTTATACGAATTAATGGAAACAATTTCATGAAATATATAGAACATAAATAATTAAATATACTGTACAATCAAAATAGTTCAGAAGAAATCTATACACACTTTAAACTATATATATATATATATATTATATATATATATATATATATATATATATATATATATATATATATATACATTTTAACTGCAAACACGCAGTATAATTAACGTCAAGAATGACGCTTGTATAGGAGAATATTCCGCGCAAGATGAGGAGAGAGAACGAAACAAATGAAAAAATGAGGTAACCACCGGGAATCGAACCCGGGATCTTCCGATTGCCGGTCAGATATGATAACCATTACACCACGGGCCTCACTCGAACAAATGCCGTAATTCTTCTATATACGCGCAGAAACCAATGCCCCAAGGGGGCACCTTCCGCATGCCGTAACATTATATACATTTTAACTGCAAACACGCAGTATAATCAACGTAAAGAACGACACTTGTATAGGAGAATATTCCGCGCAAGATGAGGAGAGAGAACGAAACAAATGAAAAAATGAGGTAACCACCCGGGAATCGAACCCGGGATCTTCCGATTGCCGGTCAGATATGATAACCATTACGTCACGGGTAGAAGAATTACGGCATTTGTTCGAGTGAGGCCCGTGGTGTAATGGTTATCATATCTGACCGGCAATCGGAAGATCCCGGGTTCGATTCCCGGGTGGTTACCTCATTTTTTCATTTGTTTCGTTCTCTCTCCTCATCTTGCGCGGAATATTCTCCTATACAAGCGTCGTTCTTTACGTTAATTGTACTGCGTGTTTGCAGTTAAAATGTATATAATGTTACGGCATGCGGGAGGTTCCCCCTTGGGGCATTGGTTTCTGCGCGTATGTAGAAGAATTACGGCATTTGTTCGAGTGAGGCCCGTGGTGTAATGGTTATCATATCTGACCGGCAATCGGAAGATCCGGGTTCGATTCCCGGGTGGTTACCTCATTTTTCATTTGTTTCGTTCTCTCTCCTCATCTTGCGCGGAATATTCTCCTATACAAGCTTCGTTCTTTACGATATATATATATAATATATATATATATATATATATATATATATATATATATTTCTTAAATGATAATATTAGTACAGGAGAAATCTATATACACATTTATATTAAATAATAAATTTTAACACATATATAGAAAATAAATATACATTCAAAAATTACTATATAGGCTAAACATCAAAATAATAATGATACAGGAGAAATCTATGCACACATTTATATTAAATAATAAAATTTTAACATGCATGAAATATAGAAAGACATTTGTGCGCATTAGGAGGCAGAGAAAGGCTAATTACGGTTTCCATTAAGATGTTTATCTAATTTCTGTAAATTCATTTTACTTATATGTTTCGAACCACATAGGGACTAATCGCAGATATGTCATTCACCTCCCTACTCATTTTTCCTTAAATGACAGGCCACGTTTTTGTTAATGTACCTTAAATGTATTTTACATGTACGTTTTCAGCTTATTGAGTTTACAAATTTTTAAAAATTATTCGAACCATGGAACACAAAAACATGGAACATTATTGGAGAACTTTTTCATATAAAAGTGATTCTTACAGTTGTACCATGCATTTCGCATTATCCCCAATTATTATTATCACTAATATTTTACATATGAGGCGCTCCGCGCCAGATGTTCGTAAGCGCCTCTCCGGGCTAAAACTCGCTTTTTGTACCAGCGTGAAGCTCATTTCCTATACTATCCAATGTTGAGATAATTCGAAAGCTATAAATTTCATATAAACATCTTTGCGCTATCTTCAATGGTTCAAGAGATACAGTCTAATATTCATTCCCAACTTTAACTGCGTTTCCTGGCGTTTTTTATTTTTGGCGCTTACGAACATCTGGCGCGGAGCGCCTCATGTAGAGTATGGGGCACAATAAACTTTTCATATAAAACTTTTGTCTGTAGCTCCACTTCGAAATTACTACAATATTTTTAATATCTTTTTAAAAGTTGCGTACGGGATATTTGGATTAACCACATAATATTTCGATAGAAGGACGGTGTTACCAGATATCATTATTGAAAGTATGATATCAATACTATACAAAGACATCAATATTGTGTGTGAGAAGCATATATATATATATATATATATAATATATATAATATATATATATATATATATATATATATATATACATACTGTACATATATATATATTTATATATGATAACGATAAGGCGCTACATACAGGGTGTCCCAAAAAAACTATATACTCTTTATAGCATCATATATTTTATAATTAAAAAAAACCAAACAATATATTGTTATAGCAATTGCCAATGAAAGGTAAATTAGTAATCTAAGTGATCAAAATGTTATAGCGAGTTGTTTGCATATAAATTTAATTAACTACGCCAAGTGCTCAAATGTTCTCCGGCGGCATGAATGCACTTTTGAATGCGTCGACTAAGCCTGGCCTTGTTTTATCAAAGGCCTTGTAATCGACACAACTGCAGGTACTGGTCACTTGATAATCCACACGTTTATGTGGATAAACATGTTAATTTACCAGGATTAAGAGCATGGTGTAGTTTATCATCCAGGGGTTTGGTTGGACCATTTTTCTTTAATGGGACAGTTACCGGTGCCGCATATCTCGACATGCTGCGGACAGAAATTATACCTGCAGTTCGGAAGTTGTTTGGAAACGACGACTTTTACTTTCAACAAGATGGAGCCCCCCCGTCATTATCATTGTGATTTCAGAAGGTACCTCGATGAAACGTTGCCTAACCGTTGGATAGGACGAAGAGGAAACGTTGAGTATCCTCCACGTTCACCGGACTTGACTCCACTTGATTTTTACTTGTCGGGCTACCTGAATGATGCAGTTTATGGTACAAGACCTGCAACACTCGAACACCTTAAGGATGCAATTAGGGAAAAGTGCGGGACCATCACAGCATCCACATTAGTCCATGTCTGCCAATCAGTTAGTCGACGCATTCAAAAGTGCATTCATGCCGTCGGAGAACATTTTGAGCACTTGGCGTAGTTAATTAAATTTTATATGCAAACAACTCGCTATAACATTTTGATCACTTAGATTACTAATTTACCTTTCATTGGCAATTGCTATAACAATATATTGTTTTTTTTTTTTAAATTATAAAATATATGATGCTATAAAGCAGGCGTCGGCAACCTTTTTGGTGTTGCGTGCCAATTCCATTTTAAAAAAAATAATTTTATGGTCTTCAGTAGTATTTTTCCTCTCTTTTTTAATCTTAAAATTATTTTAAAAATTTAAATATTTTCGCGTGCCAAGGATAGATGCCTCGCGTGCCAAGTTTGGCACGCGTGCCAGGGGTTGCCGACGCCTGCTATAAAGAGTATAGTTTTTTTGGGACACCCTATATTCTATTTTCGGAACAGTCACATAGAAATGAGAGAGAGAGAGAGAGAGAGAGTTACAAGGAGTTACAAGGACAAGAAGAGGCCTTAAAGACCTTTCGTTCCACTCGGGGAAGTTCCTGTTATTAAACTGTTCATTTTTTAACTATTCTCACGGTAGTAGAAAACTAGATAGAAAAGCATCAGACTCTTAACCTCTATCGTAACAGCTATGAGGTTATATAAGATTTTTATAAAGACAGAAAGAAAGATGATATATTGTTCGATGTTATTTAGCCTCTTTCGTAACAATTACATTTAAAATAAAAAATAATTTTATATTGGTTCTGTATATACACATTATTTATCTTACATTCCCTCTTCTCCGCTTCAACTACACGACTTTCACATTTGGAGCTTTTATACTGCTCACATACCATGTGGCATTCTTTGGTTTGCGGTCGTTTGTCTCATAGGAAGGAACCATTTCTCGTTCAAATTTTTGTATTCAATTAGAAAGGAAAAACATGTATGGGTATTAGTTTCTCTCCTTCTTCCCCCTTCTCTCTCCCTTCCTCCTTCTTTCACCCTTCACCCTTCTCTTGGGCTACATCGTAGCCAATGTCGTAACGCTGCTTCCCGTTGATCAGCGAAATTAAGCGACATTGGGTCTGGGTAGTAGTTGGATGAGAGACCGTCCTCCGTGTCCAGATTATGTAGCGACACGTGGTTCGGATTTCACGTAAAGCTGTAGGTCCCCTCCCTCATATGACCTTAGATGTTGCGAAGGCTGTTAAACAATCCATTCATTATTATTCACCCTTCTCTTCCTACACCGTATTCTTTCATTTCTCCTTACCAGAAAATTAATTTTATGCGTAAATTACCGTTTTCCTCAAATTAAAATCCGAAAATGTTATTAATTTTGACGTATCACGCAGTTTCCACGAAATCTTAAAAAATATTATACAATTATTGTATATTGTATATACTATCGTATATAAACAGTGTCAGCGTATATTAAAACTATACAGTATCGGAAAAAAGTTCACACAGAAATTAAATTTCTAAAAAAGCATAAAAATTTACTAATTGTTCATATTGTGAGGGGGGTTCAGAATAAAATTTCACTCATTACTAAGTAGTAATTTTTTATACTTTTTATAAATTTCGGGTTCTAGGCTATTTTTACTGCGTAATGTTCTGTCTATGTATTTCGCATGCTTTGTGGCCACGTTCTGACAGCCTCCCATTGAATCAGCGAGGTTAAGCGACGTTAGGTCTGGATAATAGTTCGATGGTTGACCGTCCTCTTCATTCAGATGATGTAGCGACCCGTGGTTGAGATTTCCACATGAAGTTTCTCTGTATCATATAACCTTATAGTGGTTACGAAAGAGATTAAATAAACCTCGAACAATATATCATCTTTCCTTTTGTCTTTATAAAAATCTTATATAATAATAATAATAATAATTAAAATACAGTCAGAGCTTCTGAAAACAGTGAAAAATCTGCGGAGTGAATAAGACAAATTTGATAGTCACACCTTCATTATTCGTGAAGGCATCCAATCAGAACTTCAATGCCCAAAGCGTGGGGCCGTAGCTTTGGCTCTAAGACAACTGATTGGCACACATATGACATAGGCACGCCCAGTTGCATTGACATCCAATCAGCAAGCTTACGAATCGGCTATTAGTCTTCTAAGGGCTGCTACAATTGGGGTTCATGCATATAAAAAGGAAGTATTTTCAGCTGGAACTCATGGACACTGCCAGCGAGTCACTACAACAACTTTACAGTTTACCTGCGTTATATGGAGAGGGGTGCCCTAACGCCGGTGCTACAACTAGTCTTTTTAACGCAGCCGATCGGGACGAATATATTTTCAACACAAACCATTGCTGACATTTGCAATGACGATCCGTTTGATCCAGCGGAAGGACCTACAGTTGAAATGAATATAAAAAATTTATGTACCTGTAATTCTATTTTTTTTTTTTGTCCTATATTCTATATTTAGTCGCGAAATTGTTATTTATTTTAGTGTTCCTGAGGATGTCATTAGGCGAAAGCTCTTGAGCACCATTCTGTTTCCTTCGTGGTTATTTTCATTATATATATATATATATATATTATATATGGAGAGACTGTAATAAAATATTTTCAACTCATCACAATTTGTTATAAGATATTTCATTAAAATAGCAGGTGTCCTCATTTTTTAATTATAGATTAGCTTCAATTAGTAATAACTAATTAATATAATTAATAATTAATATTTTAGAAAAGACCTTCAATATTATGGTACAAGTCCTGTTCTGATATTTCTATTAATTAATTTTATAAAAATCCATAATAAGTTCATTCTGAAATGTGGTTATTCGTCATTTTCTCTTAAATAGACCACAAACCGCGAACTTCCCTGAGTGGTTTGATGGTATTTGAGGCTTCACCTTGTAACTCCTTGTGACTCTCTCTCTTCATATATATATATATATATATATATATGTTTATTAGGGTGATTCAAATATGGGGGTAAAATTTTTTTTTTATATTTTAATGTGTTCAACCCTTTAAATGGTTCATTTCAGCATAAAAACAACTATCCTAAAATATTTTAGCAAATTTTTAATTTTTAGGGGTTGCTACCAGCAATTAAAAATTGACAGAACGACTCAAATTGTCAAATTTTTCCACACCACCCAGAGGATACAGTACAAGGCGCATTGCTTTTTGTTAATGTGGAAAGCTCCCCCGTAGGTCCTACCATAACCACAAGCATGCATAATTAAACTAGCATGATATTTGAGACATTAGCTGTCCTTACTTCATCAATGTTTCTTTCTTTCTATCAGGGTAAACAGCCCTGTAGTTTTTCACTACTTGTAGCAAGAATTGTTTTTGATCTTCGTCATGTGTTAGTATTTTATTATATTCATCCATTAATTTTACTCCTCTTTCTGCTATATTATTCACGACTTTCCACTGTTTGATAGATTTCTTAGCGGAGTTATAACTCTTCATCATTATGCCATTCTTTAGCATCTTTGAGTAAAAATTTTGAACTAAATTCTGTTATTGTAAAGAATCTTTGAGTATTTGATGGGCAAAATCTTCTAATTTATTCGTTGGAATAAGTGCAGGATCTAGAAAAGCCCGTTTTGCAGGAAGAGTTTCTATTGTATTTTGCAAGGCCTTACAATTTTGTTTTTCGTTTCAGTAGGCACTTCATCATCATAAAAGGCCAAGGCTACCAGTTCTTCTGATAGGTACCAGAGGTGACCTAACAGTTTTTTAATAGCAACAAATGCAATTGTGTCATTTATTTGTTTGTAGACTACAAGATTCTGTAATAATTCCAGATCAAGACGAGGAGCGCAAGATGGCACAGGAGCTGTAAACCATGCCTTTACATACAACCGAGTAGCAAATAGACAGATGTCTTTTAGTCCTTTTTTGTCTTTTACTGAAATTTTGAACTGAGATTTGAACATAAAAGTTTTTAATGAATATGTAATTTTGGCCATCCACCTAGCCCGATGAAGTCCCGACGGTTGTTTAAATTTGATTCCACTTTTTGGTTCACCTCTCAAAAAAATAATTGTTAACTGCAATAGTTGTAGGTAATCGTCTCTTGGTTGGAATGTATCTAGTTGATTTGCTGCAAATATAATTATGTCATCTTTGATGTCATGAATATTTTCATAGATATCTGGATCTGATAATGCTGTTTCGTAGTCCTCCTTATTAATGCTTGACCATTTTTCTCTGAACTTCTTAAAAAGGACTATATCTGGGCCAGAAGATGGTGATAAAGACTTTCAAACAACAGCTTCCAGCATAATTTCAAAATGTGGTGTCGACATGCCAGCCACAATAAATCGTTGTCGAATTTTTGTTCTAGAACAGGCGTCGGCAACCTTTTTGGTGTTGCGTGCCAATTCCATTTAAAAAAAAATAATTTTATGGTCTTGAGTAGTATTTTTCCTCTCTTTTTTTAATCTTAAAATTATTTAAAAAATTTAATCTTTTTGCGTGCCAAGGATAGATGCCTCGCGTGCCAAGTTTGGCACGCGTGCCAGGGGTTGCCGACGCCTGTTCTAGAAGAATAGCTGCACCATTTCTAGGACCAATATTGGCTGCCGTTGTATCGAAACACACGCATTTTATTTGTTCGCAGATGCCCCATTCAAGCGATGTCTGATTGTTTGCATTAAAACTAGAGACGCATTTCTGTCACTCAATTTTGCAACATCAAGACTTCCTAATAATTACTTTATCATCAAACAATTTTCTACGTTTGCCAACCTTACTTTTCCATGTTGAAGGTTGTGCAGCACAGAAACCAGATTCATCACTTTTACTCTCCTCTGATTCTGATTCTGATGATGTACTGGTGAGTATGACAGCCTCTTCATTCTTTTTCTTTTGATCTCTTCTTCTGCTTTCCTCTTTTCATAACGTTGTTGCTTTTCTGCTGCTCTTTGCTCGTTTTTAGCAACAGCCTTATCAATGGTACCCATTTTTCCATGACGTCCTTTCTCACATTGCATTTTCAAGAATTTCTTATCATCTTCTATTTTTATAAGCTGCATAGCATTCTCATGAGCAATGTCAAATAAGTTTTCCAGTTTATCTTTCCATTTTTCTTCTTTATTATTTAAATTTTGTGATCTTTTCAATTTGTTTGCTTTGTTTTTCTTAAGCAGCTGCCATTCCTTTAGTATTCCTTGAATTTTATCTACTACATGTATTCTTTGTTTTGCTGGTATTCCTGCTTTTTTCCAAACTGCTAGCACATCATCCGCAGTAGAGCAGCATGATTCTCTAATGCCTCGCTTTTTAATATTTCTGTAGATAATTTTACACTTCAGAATGTGATTATTATGGATTTTATAAAAATAATTAACACTTGCAAAAGAATCTTGATTATTAGATTTAATATGATTCCCGCTCTTTGCCTATGACATATACTTCCATAAACAAATTTTAGGGTGATTCAAAAAAATCAAATTTTTTTTTTTAATTGTTCAACCTGTATTTTTGTTCCCTATGACAAAAAAGTAGTATATGCCAAATTTGGTGAATTTTAAATAAAATTTACTATGTGCTACCAGGCGTCAAAGTTTCCCTGTTTTTCAATTTGTTTGTTTTTACAACTTATGATTTTATGTTTAATTGTTTATATTTCAGAATTTTTAATTAATGGTTTATATACTAGCTTGCTTTTAGTTGTTGCTTGGAACTCGTAATTTTGATACCAGTTAATCGATTATGGAAGCTAGGCCTAACTCACCATCACCCAGTTGCTCAGTTGGGAGAAGTTCTACAAGAAAAGAAACTCAGTATGGCTAATTGGGCAGCCCTCTGCAGTACTAAAAACATCCGTATTACCATCAGAGAAGGAAATGATGGCATGAAGAGGGCCATCATTTCCTTCTCTGATGGTAATACGGATGTTTTTAGTACTGCAGAGGGCTGCCCAATTAGCCATACTGAAGTTTCTTTTCTTGTAGAACTTCTCCCAACTGAGCAACTGGGTGATGGTGAGTTAGGCCTAGCTTCCATAATCGATTAACTGGTATCAAAATTACGAGTTCCAAGCAACAACTAAAAGCAAGCTAGTATATAAACCATTAATTAAAAATTCTGAAATATAAACAATTAAACATAAAATCATAAGTTGTAAAAACAAACAAATTGAAAAACAGGGAAACTTTGACGCCTGGTAGCACATAGTAAATTTTATTTAAAATTCACCAAATTTGGCATATACTACTTTTTTGTCATAGGGAACAAAAATACAGGTTGAACAATTAAAAAAAAAAAATTTGATTTTTTTGAATCACCCTAAAATTTGTTTATGGAAGTATATGTCATAGGCAAAGAGCGGGAATCATATTAAATCTAATAATCAAGATTCTTTTGCAAGTGTTAATTATTTTATAAAATCCATAATAATCACATTCTGAAGTGTAAAATTATCTGTTAGGGGCTCGGGCCCCAGTGTCGGCAGGCCTAGCATACACATCTATTAATCCGTCCTCACAATAAAGAATGTATCAGAGTATATGTGAATGAATAGACTTACTGCTTATTATTATTCTACATTTTCTTTTAAAGTAGACTCAAATTTCTACTTTACGTATATATTTCGAATTTATTTCAACTAACTCGAGTGATATGGCCGCGTCGACAGACGATCCCTGCAAATTAAAGTTGATATTTATGAGTATATATATATATATATATATATATATATATATATATATGTAAAAATGAATAATGAATAATTCCTACGTTCATATATTTTATATTCATTCGTGTAATTCTAAGACCCATTCATATGATTCTTATATTCATTTATATAATTCTTATATCCATTTATATATTTCGTATATTTATATAATCTTGTATGTTCTTATATATTTATATTTATATAATCCTTGTTTACCGAATCCGTATATTTAGATAATCTTTATATTCACATATTCATTTTTACATAAAAACCAAATTTGTATAAAGATGACGAAGTTTGGATATATTTTTAGTTTGCTTTCTATTTTTGCAGTGCACAACCATGCGACCTACCATTTCTATGGTTGAGCCGTATCCATGTTTGTGTCATGGGAGGTTCGCTGTGAGAAGCGAATGTCCCTTAATTTCATTCCCTTAAAGTACAAACAAGAACAATCGCGGTTTAGATCGTTTAACATTTCTATCACAATATTACCCATATCTCCATTTTCCATTTATTATAAACTTTATGATAATTAATTATTGTTGTCTTACGTCTAACCCTCATCCCTAAATTTTTAGATTATGCATGCACATTGCATGTGACATGATTGGGACCCTTGGTTGTACTTCTTTATTCATTTACTTAATTCTTCCTCAAATGTACCCAATTCCTTAATACTCGTATAAGTAATAAATTAATTATAGTTTCACTCACTCTTTGTACAATGGCTATAAACCTTTCATTACTGTATTTCTCTAATTAGTTTCTTCTAATTTTCTCCCAATAATGACTTACACTGTACGTACAAATTAAATAACTATGGCGTATTAATTATGATTGACGTATGACATATTTGAATAACTATGACGTCATAAAGTTGCTTAATTCCCTTCACATTTTCCATACCTTGACCACTGACCATATCTTTAGTATTCAATGTATGGTAAATTTTTTAACATAATATTATTATTCGACCATATTCATCCATACGTCCATATCTTATCTTGGCCGTTATCTTTATTAATTGTATTAATTACTCATGCATCGGACCTACCTATTGTCTACCTATTGTCTACTTATGCCCTATCAACCTATCAGTCCATGTTTACTCGTGTCAGTCTCTATTACGCACACACCTATTGTGTGATTACCGATATGTGTATAATACTTATGCACTCGTACATGTCCGTTGATAGTCATGATTACGTACATGTAAATACAGCACATGTATTCTTTCTATTTCTTTTCTTTAAATTATTTAATTTCTCGCAATAGACTCGTAAATGCTTATGCAAGTGCTCGGATTCCGCTAACAACGGCTAAAGCGAGAACTTCTGAGGTGAACACCCTCTCTCTTGCTTGCTTCTAATCCGAAACATCATTATATATATATACAGGGTGGGCCGTAAGTTTCCATACATAGGAAAAATAAACATTTTTTTATGGACAACCATTTTTATTTATATAATATGCTCTACATGGTTGCCATTGTTTTTGAAAACACATTTCAATACGTGTTCCCCACTGTTGATGAACACGCATTAGCACAGTTGACGTTATGCTTGTAATGGCGTTGGTGATACGTTCCTTTAGATGATTTATGTCTCGTATCTTTTCCTGATACACCATGGCCTTCAAGTGCCCCCAAAGATAGAAATCAAGGGGGGTGAGATCTGGGGATCTGGGAGGCCACTCCACAGGACCACGCCGACCAATCCAAGCATCCGGAAACTGCTGATCCAAATACCGACGCACGTGAAGACCATAATGAGGTGGAGCTCCATCTTGCTGGAAGTAAACTGGGAAGTTACCTTCCTCGTTTAGCAGGGATGGGAAAATCTCTTCTTGCAACATGTTAGATACCTTTCGGCATTAAGATTTCCACTGACAAAAATTGGTCCAATAATTCTGTCACCCCATATCCCGGCCCACACCATCACTTTACCGGCACCTTGCATCTTCGTCGGACTCAGCCAGTTAGGGTTAGCATTACTCCAATAACGTATGTTTTGCCGATTAACCTCTCCATTGACGTAAAAAATTTGCTTCATCAGTAAACAAGATCTTAGTTGAAAAGTTTGCATCCTCGTTCACTTTGGTTAATGCCCATTCACAGAATTCCATCCGTCTATCCGGGTCGTCTTCACTCAAATGCTGTGCCATATGCAATTTGTATGGATGCCATTTGTTTGCTTTCAAAATGCGCCTGATACTCGATCTGCTGACACCACTTTCTGCAGACAACCGTCGTGTACTTTTTCTGGGACTCCGTGTAAGCGCTGTAAGTATCGTAGCTGTTGTGTCTTCATCGGTGGCTGTACGTCTTGACCACTTCGCGGTTGATCTGCAACATTTCCAGTTTTCTGAAACTTGTTAATAAGTTTTGCCACAGTGTCGTGTGTGATGTTCGTTCCATGTTGTCTGTTAAAGTTCATTGCAACCATGAGACTGCTTCCCGACCCAGCCATCAGTATGATTTCAATTCGTTGCTCTTTCGTCAAACGCATATTCTTAGGGTATCTGAAACATAAAAACAAACGTTTAAATTTTCCTATGTATGGAAACTTACGGCCCACCCTGTATATATATATATATATATATATATATATATATATATATATAAACAAACAACCACAGGGAAAAAGAAACACGAAGTCCGAGCGCTTTCGTGATATATTCACATTGATAATGTGAATATTCACATTATCACGAAAGCGCTCGGACTTCGTGTTTCCTTTTCCCTGTGGTTGTTTGCTTATTAATAAGATCACGTGTTATTCTGTGATTTTAGTGCATATATGTATATATATATATATATATATATATATATATATATATATATATATATATATATACATACAGTGTGTCCGAGAATTATCTGTACAATTTTGGCTGTTATTAAAAGTCAACCATGAAGTGTAGAAATTCCAGTGTTGTCCCATTTTACAGAGAATCTCATTATGTTTTTTCTGATACCAAGTTTTGACAAGTTTTTTAGAAATTCCAGTGTGTCCGAACATTATCTGTACAATTTCATCTTTTAATAAAATTCTTGATAACACGTAAAATTCTTAAACAAGATTATTTAGAATCTGTATTTTCAAAAGTTTCTTTTATTAAAGTAACGTTGTTACAAACATTCGATATGTGCACCATTAGTGATTCGCGAAACATCCAATCGATACTCCAAATGTTGCCATGTACGCTGCAGCATATCCACATCAATTCGCTCAATAGCAGCTGTGATTCTTGCTTTTAAATCATCAATGTCTGTCACCCGCGTACATTTCTAAAAACTTGTCAAAACGTGGTATCAGAAAAAACTTAATGAGATTCTTTGTAAATGGGACAAAACTGGAATTTCTACACTTCATGGTTGACTTTTAATAACAGCCAAAATTGTACAGATAATTCTCGGACACCGGGTATATGTATATATATATATATATATATATATATATATATATATATATATATATATATATATATATATATATATATATATATATATATATATCGTATGGCCCATGTACTTTATGTTATACCCCTAATATCCTAATTGTCTACAAATATGAAACACTGTAAGAGTGTGATTGGTATGGTAGAGTCATTGTGAAAGCTGAATGTGAGCGATAGGTGGAGTGAGAAACTAGAGCTTGGTGTGAATGATTGAAAGTGAGCAAGGTGAAAGGTAGTAATGGAGTTTGGGGATGATTGTGCTTGTGATCTGAACAATAGAGGTTGGAAGCGGAAGATTCAAAGTTAGAAGTTGCAAGAAGTTGGATATTTGAATGCGAGTTGTCGGCATTAGATCTGCAATCACTTCAGGGCACACAGTACAGTGGTGTCTTTAAGCATTGCCTATAGTGCAAGTGTGGAAGCCTCTATGCGAGGCTTCAAATTTGGATTGTGGAACAACGCTTGAGTTCGGCTGGGGAACTGAATTCCTGGTTCAATTAAAACCGTTTCGTCTACCCGAGCTGAACGTGAACGGTCAGAACGTTTTGTGGCCCCGTTCCGAGGCTGAGCTTCTGAGCTTCATCAGTAAATGCGAGAATTAAGATAGGATTGGAGCAAAGCCTATCCTTTCCTGCCCGTCTAAACACCACTGTTACTGGACTAGCCGAGTGATAACTTACTTTAAGTAGGCACAGGACGTACTGCTTGTATATCACTTTAAGTTTAAGTTTAAGTATTAAGTTTAAGTATTAAGTTCAAGTGTTAGGTTAAGTTTAAGTATTAAGTTTAGTTTTAAGTTTAAATGTTAATTTAAGTGTATATTTAGGGTTTTGTAAATATATTTAATTTATTTAAATGTATTTTTAACTGGACCTAAGTGTAGCTTGGATAAATAGTTTATGGTATCCGCACCCGGGAAAGTTTTCCGGTAACAAGTGGCGCCCAACTAAGGGATTTCAACAAACCTTAGCCCCCCCACCCACTGCAGCTTACATGTTTACTTATATCGAAATAGTTTTTAGTGATTATAAAAATATATAAAATTCTTTATTTATTGCAGGTATTAAAATTACTCTAGCTGATAAAGTGATAATAAAGGGTGATCCAGAGAAATGGGACCCAAAGAAACCCCTGTAACTCTTAAAGTATAAGTCCTTTTAAAAATCATACGCATCATTCGAAAGAGGATAGTTACAAGTTTGTACAGGATTGTATAGGTTTTGACAATACAAGACAAGATAAGATACAAAACAAAATAAAAGTGTTAGTTAAAACTAACCCTTCAAGATGACTGCATGGACTGTGGAACAGCTGCGTTTCATAACTGAGCAATATTATGAGCATGGAAGAAGTGTGTTTCAGCTCAAAGATCTTTCAAGACAAATTTTCAGATGTCAAAATCACCTTCTAAGAAAGTAATCCGTCTGTGTCAGAAATTTTTCCCTAACTGGCAGCATTGGAAAAAGAAAACCAACTGGAAGAGTGCGCACAGCAAGGATAGACGAGATCATTAACAGAACTCATGAAATTGTACAGGATAATCCTAAACATAAGCATCAGACGTGCTTCTCAGCTGTTAGGAGTTGGATATGGAACAACACACCGTATATTCAAGCAAGATTTAATGCTCTTTCCATATAAAATTCAAACAGTGCAACAACTAAACGATGGAGATTTCGCACGAAGACGACAATTCTGTCAATTGATCCAACAGAAGGTAAATGACACCACCAATTTTCTAGCAACTTTGATTATGTCAGACGAAGCGAAGCCCATTTTCACTTGAATGGAACTGTAAACAAACAAAATTGTCGTTTTCTGGGCAACAGAAAATCCATTGAATATTACCGAAGTCCCTTGCATAGTCAGCGTGTAACTGTTTGGTGTGGTCTTACTGCATCTCAGATCATAGGGCCGTACTTTTTCGAGGATTCCACCGGAAACACGGTCACTGTAAATGGTGATCGCTACGAAAAAATGTTGACCGATTTCCTTATTCCTAAATTAAGAGATATTTGTCTAGAAAACCACTGGTTCCAACAAGACGGAGCTACGTGCCATACCACGAGGAACTGCATGGCAGTTTTGCGTCAAACGTTTCCAGGCGAGTTAATCTCAAGATTTGGAGACGTTGAATGGCCCGCAAGGTCTCCGGATTTTTCTCACTTAGATTATTATCTCTGGGGATATTTAAAGAGTAGGGTCTACAGAAATAACCCAACGACCTTGCAAGAATTGAAGGCCGCCATCACAAATGAGATACAGGCCATACCACCGCACACTCTTGCAAAAGTGATGCAGAACTTACAAGCGAGTACACTGGAATGCTTGGCAACTAATGGAGCACATTTGAAAGGAGTCATTTTTAAAAAATAAATACTTCATAATAAACTTGTAACTCTACTCTTTCGAATGATATATAGTTTTTATGAAAGGAATTAAATATTAAGAATATTTGGCTTTTTTTTATGGGTCCCATTTATCTGGATCTCCCAGTATAATGGCTTCTCAATTAACTGGTGATTCGGAGAGGCAACGTGTGATAGATCGCATACGAGCAATAACATTTCGGGAAGCTCGTGATGCTGGAGCCACCTTTATAACACGTTCATGGGTTGCCAAAAGTTGCGAAGAAGTGAGGACTTCGTCAAAAGAAATTGGAATAAAACTTTGGATGAATGTGAAATGGATACAACCAAATCTGGGCGCCCAAATTTGCCACTCTCTCAGGAAACAAAGGACATCATTGAAAGCGGTACGCATAAGCGGAAAAACAGCTGTGCTAAACTTTCTAGAGAGATCGAAGTGTTGAGAGGAAAGATCGTTAGTGGTGAGATCATTCGACTGCACCGTCATAGGCAAGGTTTAAAGCCTTGACATGAACTTCCAAAGCCAAGAAAAACTCAACTTAACATCGATGACAGAATGTGGTTTGCCCATTATCTTGAAGATTGGGATGTGGATGATTTCATGCATTTAGCTGTCTCCGATGAATTTTTTGTTTACGTAACACGTCGGCCTAACTACCAAAATGATCGAGTGTTGGCCACAACACCAGATGAAATCGATTACAATGAACATTATCGCGAATTATTAAAAAGTCCAGACTGTGTTGGTGTGTTTGTTTTGTTCACTGCAAAGAAGCTCATGTGGGTGCTGAAGCCAAATGGTCAGAGTTGGGATGGACAGTATTTTCGTGATATTATTCTATCCCAGCATGTCATTCCTTTTCTAAGAAACCTAAACAATGTTATGGATGTCGATCAGGTCACACTTCTGCACGATAAAGCCCCCTGCTTTAAGGCATTAGCCACTCAACAGTTGTTGCGGAACCATGAGATCGATTTCTTTGGAAACGAAGAATGGCCAGGAAATTCTCCTGACCTGAACGTCTGTGAAACACATTGGATCAGTTATAAAGGACAAGGTTGAATGTCTCTTGTTTCAAGAACCTGCAGCAAATCGATTTTCGAAGGATACAATGACGCAACACATTGAAACTGTTTTAGCAAATTTGCGTAACGATCAAGATCTATTCACGTCACTTTTGGCAAGCTACCCAAAGCGAATTCAGGCTGTCTTGGAAGCCAATGGCGGGAACACCAAGTTTCATTGTTGCTCATTAAATGCAGGATTAATTCTCTTTTGTAAGGTATGTTAGTTTTACTGTACCTCTAATGGTTTAGGCCATGGGCGGGGGGCTAAGGTTTATTGGAGCCCCGTACATTCTGCAATTGTGGTGATTTAGTGTTTAAAGTTAAGATTGTAGTAATTGTCTTTGTTAATTCGATATTTTGATCTTTATTGAATAAGTTTATGTAAATTAGTTATTTTAGGGAATCTAATTATATTTGTAAAAACTATAGTTAACTGTTTAATTGTAATTAACTGTAATAATTTAATATGATGTAATTAATGTACTTTAATGAAACTAATTAACGATAATAAGCGAATGTGAATTAATTGGTAATTATAATCATAGTTGTAACAAACCAAAATTACAATGTACTCAGTGATGTACTTGGGATTGTACTCAATGTGCTACTCTGACATTATGTCGCCATTTAGGAATATACTCAGCGATATTATTATTATTTGTTTGTTTTTTTTTTTTCGTTTTATTTTGGCATCTTTCAAAATTCTGATGAGTTTAAATTATGCTTAACGTCAAAGAACTGTTTAGATCTCCAGTTAAAGGGGGAAACTTAACCTTCAATTACACTCCCCCAAAATTTAGACTTATTTAATTCTTGTATTGAAATTCAATCACTCCTGTGTTAGCAGCCCCTCAGTGAGGAGGTCGGAGCCCTCCTCACTTTTAAATTCCGGCCTGAGCCATGGTCGAAAGAGGTCGAACCTCTCCCCTGTAAAAGTCTAATTTAACTTAAAGGCCGAGCATTACCTGTACATTTTAGCAGTAAATTATAGTAAAAAAAAGTTATTTTTATCTTCTTCGAGCCTTGCTCTCTTCAGAGAACTCAGTCAATAAAGTAGAGAAAAATAATTTCCCGATACGTTATAAGAAGAATCGAGGAACCTTCAGAGAAAGAACTTAGTTTTAAATAGAGAAAAATTATTTCCTGATACGTTATAAGAAGAATCGGGAATTTAGTAAACCTCCCAGAATCCTCCGAACCTATAGAAGAATTCGGAGAGTAGTATAGAAGAAACTACTGCGAGTAACAAATCCGTTGCTGCCTCCTAACCAGAACCCCCGTCGACTTCGAACTAACCAAGGCCATAGACGGAGGTTTAATATACAGGGCGTCCCAAAAAAATGTATACACACTTTAACAGCTGATAGCTCAATTGATGTTTCTTTCTTTCCAAGTTAAACCCATTAGAATTAATAATGGCAGTCAGACTAAGCTTTGAACAAAGGAAATTCATTATAAAATGCTACTGGAAGTGTGAAAACGCAGTTGAAGTGCAAAGACAGTTTAGGAGGGAGTTTCAAACAGATCCACCAACGCGACTTACCATCACTCGAATTAGAGATAAGTTTGAAGCCGATGGAACTGTTCAGAATGTCCACAAGAAGCGTTCCGGAAGACCACGGACATCGACAAGCCCCACAAAGCAAGAAAGAGTACTGGAAACGTATCACCAAAGTCCAAGAAAATCTGTGCGGCAAGCGAGTCGTGAGGTAGGAATTTCAGAATCGTCTGTCCAACGCATTTTGAAGCGCTGTCAATGGAAAAGTTACATTCCAAGATTAGTCCATGCTATTAATGAAGATGATCCGGACCGAAGAGTGGGTATTGCGAGTGGTACTTGGCACGATGTGGATGTGGATTGGACGAAGGGGTTTCGTAGAATACCCTCCGCGTTCACCAGACCTCACACTAGACTTTTTTTATGGGGATACTTAAAAGACAAAGTCTACGCTATAAAACCTGCAACAGTCGCTGAATTGAGAGCAGCCATTGAACGAGAATGAATGCACACAAATACCAAACGAAATGTTTCGTGATGTTTGCGATTCCATTGCTTCGCGTTATCAGCAGTGCCTGGACCAGAACGGACGTCAGTTTGAAAACAGGCGTTGACAAAACAATTAAATAATGTCTGTAGATTCTATTACATTTTGAAAATGAAATGTATTTTAATAAACACTGCCTTTATAAGTATTTAAAGTGTGTATACATTTTTTTGGGACGCCCTGTATATATATATATATATATATATGTGTGTGTGTGTGTGTGTGTATGTATATGTACTCTGTGTGTATTTTGGTGAAAAACAAATTAAATTTTATTATTAAAAAAGATTCTGAAAAATGTATGAGCTAATCAAATTAATTTAAAAATTTCTCTCTCCATCCGTATCCTTTCTCCTTAAAGGACCGATGTGGAGCTAAATCGTTTTATAGAATCTTTTCGTAATAGTTTTGAAGAAACGCAAGTTGTGGACAGTGACCTGTATAGGGAGGTTGAAGTATTGCAACACACCCGGCCCAGTGATTGCTGCATCATCGATGAAATAATGTAAGCTTTTTTCTTTTTCTTGTGTTTCAGGTAAGAGTTATTTTTTCTTTTCTTATGTTTCGGGTAAGAAGAAGACGCAGTGTATTTTCATCAATTTATTAAATGGTAGAATCATAAGGAATGTTTCATAAAATAGTAAAATTTTTATATCCAACTTAAAGTAGTTACAGAATTAGCATCCATTACATGTTAAATAAGCTACAGAGCACAAGGCTTGTCCTTATATGTATACAAACTAACATTATTGGAGATAATTTATATTTTACACAATATTATTGCAATTACTCAAGTTACAAATTGTATATATATATATATATATATATATATATATATATACACGCGTAAAACAATCCACAATACATCGAGTGCGCACAAACGGGAACCGTTTTTTTATCTGCTTACATACCATTTCATTATTCCGTGCAGTGTGACACGGGTCGAATAATTTTAAAAAAAAATTTAAATTCCTTTCCACGTGACATGTGTAGACAAATGAAAGGCAGTACATGCCGGAAGTATAACTAAAGTATCCCTCTAATCCAGTGGTCGGCGAACAGGGGTAAATTACCCCAAATGGGGTACATTTAAAAATTTTGGGGGTAATGCGTGCGGTATGAGAGACACCATATGCAACAATTTTAAGAGCAATTGGCTTGTTTTGTTTACTTTGAAGTCTGGGGGTAATTTCATTTTACTCAAATAGATTTTTGGGTAATACCAAAAAAGTTCCCCGACCCATGCTCTAATCGGTAAGGATTCCAGACAATTTCGGGGATATGCATCTGTTCGAGAAATTTTACAATAATAGCGTCATTCCAAGGATGAGGCCCCATCGAGTTAAAATAGTAAATTCGTTCCCTATTTTTAAAGTAGGTGGCTATTTAATGAATCCCTTCACCACCACCAACATCTGAGTTCAGAATAATTGCGCCACAGTCTCTCGTATCCTGGATCTTCAATGTTTCATTCTTCGCAAACACACCGATAAATTTGGAGCGTATGATTCAGTCACTATTCATTACTCTCTGAAGTGATTCGCATCCATTTTAAAAGTCAGTGAATACACTCCTGAGTCTGTCGATTCCTATTAGGGCCTGTGATTCGAAGTATACTAGTACACTAGCGGTTTGGAGAATTCCAATCTGACTGAAGTGTTTCCACTCTGCTGTGGACTTAAGTGTGTATTTACACTAGCAGATAAGTCAGGAGTGATCTCAAATGGATAAAGGTTAACCTTTATCCCTAATTCATCACAAGCACTGGCGTTATGTGCAATATTACTATAAGCTCTCGAGCAAAGCAGCGGGAACACGGCTTCTGGTGAATAATCTGTTTCGAATATTCCCCCCAACGATACGCCATTGACGTATAGAGTTATATTTTTAAGGACGAAATTCTCGAAATTAAAGGCGTTCTTTTTATATTTCCCATTCATCGAAGCGTGTTCCTGCATTCAAATTAATAACCTTCTAGGTAGAGCTCCCAGGGCGATGTTTTCTATCTGTTTCGATGCCAACCCTGCGAGCACCCTGTATAGTTTGAGCTGTACTCTGTTAATTGGGTATTTTACTGTGGCATGTAGAAATATTTTTTCAATTTCTCTATGTTTTGGCGAACTTAGTTTCACTCGGCGTACGCGAAGGTATGTTTCCATAACATGAATCACCACGGGCTTTGTGCCCTCTTCTTGATCAGCTCTCAGATTTAAGCAGATCTCAGGATTCGTGCGGGTGAGCTCTATTTTCATATCGACCCCATTCACAAGCAACTTCTACTGGGATGTGAATTCTGTATGCAGGCGACCAAAACACTCGTATATCTTCTTTTCAGAATTTTTTAATTTTTCCTTTATATTGCTTTCGTATTTAGCCTGATAACAGCCCTCGGCAGTTAATGAAGGTGTCCTTCGCTTCTTTTGAAAAGTTGAGCACATTTTCCAGATAGGCTCGTAGGTGGTAGTACCCGTTCCTGCCGAGATGTTGACCTAATTTAAATATACATCACACTGGCTGAATATGAGTGTAGAAAGTTTGTTTCGGGATACAGCAATCCGTTCCATCCAAAGGTGGTATAGGTATTTTAGCGTACATGTGCACGCAGCTTGGATTAAAAAGTAAGGGCATGAGCTGGGGATCAAGAATTCTATAGGAGCACTCGGGGAACTAATTGTGTTTAATAAAGTCACTGTGCTCCATAGAAACTTGAGTTGGGGGGCACGTCAAAGAGGGACGGCTCTGATTACAGGATTGTGAACTACACGGATGGATGAAACGTGCCATGACGAGTCAGAAATAGTACCATCTCTCGACAAGTAGTAAGCAACCTATAATTCATGAGAGTAATGTCCTTAGCTTATATCGGTTAAAAAAATTATCAACCATAGGTTTCACTTGCTTAGAGCACTTTTTTATGTCCTTTTATGGTTAACACCACGTGCTGGTAACCCCTTCTTCTTTCGGACAGCCCTCTTCTTCTTCCCACCACGACGCATTTTTCTCTTTGCATCGTTGATGATTTCGTCCCGTGTACGCTTTAAGTTCTTTTTTAGGGTTTCTTTAGGTCTAGAGCCCGCCATTATGTCTTCTACCGTGTTAAAACCTGATTATAACGCCTTCCTCCCGAGATATCTGGCACCCCTCTTCATGAAGGGGACAGCCGTGCGCAATATGGTTGAAAAAATGGATCCAAGCCCACTCCCACGCTGGTATCTCACACCTCGAGAGACTGTGAAAGGCTTTCGGGCCATTATAACTCAGTGCGACGAAAGTGGAAATTCACTGTTAAGCTCCCATCACCGAATGGGAAACTCTTCCCCGCAATCGTTCTTATATATATTGAGATATTGGTTAATAGATTAGTCGCGACATTCACATAATGAGGTTTGTCATATGTAGTGCTCAAGCTCTGTCCTCTATGATTGGGAATGTGAACGATACGAAGCAGGCGCGCTTGAGTATCCCCAACAATTTGATGCTCCACGATATTGCTGTAAATATAGCACTTGTTTGGGGATGGATAGCCATCGCCCAATTTCTCCAATTTCAGCTGATACATTAGGCTGGACAAATCCTGTTGTAATTCGTGAAAGGTATCTCTTTGGAGGGCTGCGCCCTATCGTCCCTCGGTTATAATTTCGAACAGCCCTTTGTCTTTAATATTTCTGTTAACTTGAGATTTTAGGGTCAGAGTGTGTGCAGGGGTTTCATCGGCATTAAGATTTGAGCTTTTTAAACTGACGTTTAAGTCTCTCACAACATCCTCGGCCACACCACAACGGCCCGGGCCTAGTGTTAATACTGTAGAGTAATACAGCGCATCCCCACTCCGGGCGGTACTCATTGTTTCATCCTGAGTTACCCGGCTTTTTCACTCATCAAGGTCTCTAAGAACTGTAAAAAACGGGCTCTTTATAATCAATACTTAAAAAGAGGGAGTCCAGCTGAATTTCGCATATCCCCACCTCATACGAATCACGACCCAATTCAACGGGCCCATGGAGTTCTGTTACAAAGTTAGCCAGGGTGTTGTCAGGATGTACAGACAGAGAAAAAGAGGACGGCAGTGTGACGTAGAAATGGTAGTCGCCATGTTGCACACTATTTAAGCTTCATTATTGCAGCAGCTTTTATATAGGTGTTGAAGTTTTCTGGGTAGCCTAGCAATTTCACCAGGTACATTTTTCTCTTTCCTGAACCTTTGCTGCCTAAAATTTTTTCAATTTTAAACACGTTTTTTCCTAAATTAAATGTCACTTTCTGCAACTCCTCGCCGTAAAAGCCTCCTGCGATTTCTTCCCCATTCAAATCGTCAACGCAATACAGCATTATCTCGCCTTTAGGTCTCATAGCCCTAACTTTAAAAATCTCACGTGTCCAACTTTGCTCAAATCCCTTTGCAAATTTATTACCCGAACGCGACAGCCTTACATAATCATTGATTTTGAAAGGCGCAGACTGTGGCATGGTTCTACGATTATCTCTTTTCACATCAGGCTCTGTGTGCGTACCTCCTCCTAAAATTTCGTTAGGTATTATCCCAATCGTGCGATGGTGTGAGCGGTTGTAGGATGAGGCCAATGATTTCAGAATGTTTATATATCTGTATGTGTTTTTATGTGTAAAATAGCGGTATATGCGCTCCTTTATGGTACGCTGAACTCTTTCAGCTAGAGAGGCCTTATGTATAGAATTGGTAGTGTATTAGCTGATATTAAACTCTGTCAGGATGTTCTATTTTCCCACTTTTCTCTTATTATTGTTGACTTACAGTAAACCGATTTGCAGTTCTGATGAATATCAGGATTTTTATTGTAAAAAATAAAATAAACATCTCAAAAACCATCAAACATTTTATTTGCATCAAAGTAAAATCCAAACATTTAAACTATCTTCTTACAAAAACTCAACTAAACTATAAATTGAAATGGCAATTGATGATTAAAAAATTTTGAAGGTTCTGTGGCGTAAATTGACATCGCCTGTCACTCAGTACATTTCTATATCGAGAAAACGACCTTTCGACATCGCAAGACGAATTGGTGCGAACTTCAAAGATGCTAATTCGCTTGGCTCAAAGTCCAGAACCTCCTGACACTCTCCTTTGAACACTGTTGAAACGTTCACTATGGTTTGCCAACCAGGATTGCGTCTGAGAACATTTTCAAATTTTGCTACCACTTCTTTACCTACGTTACCAGGAACCTGGCTCAGCTCCTTCCTTAAATTTTGAACTATTTCCACTGCTTCAACAAACGGCAGGCCTCTCTCCTCCAGCTTGGTTATGGTCCCTGGCACCCGTCCGAAATTGGCCATGATGTAGGCCAGGTCTCCTCGAAGGGTTAGACACGATAAGGCCTCCTTCGCTTCTCCTATCACGACTGCCTCATGCTCGTCTAAGTTTTCAAAGACCTGCAACAAAAAACAGAATTAAGATGAATTTGCTTTGCTGCTTTTGAAATGGCTGTAGAAGAATTTACTAATTAAACTGAATATGTTTCGTACCTTGGCAATTTCGCTGATATTTTCAGCATAATACATGGCAGCTTGAAGCCAGGAACCCCATCGAGTCAAAACTGGCTGAGGTGGCAAGGGTGTTTCTGAAAGAGCTGCCTTGAAAGCAGCAATTCGTGAAGGTGCCTTGAGAAAGACCTTCTTCACCGACGATACAAGTGCATTTACGTTCAGAAAATGTCCCAGGATGTTTTCTGCCACCCGATGGAGAGCATGAGCCAGGCAAGTCACATGCACCATTTTCGGATAGAAAACCTTCAGATTTTGCGCTGCTTTCAACATATATGCTGCTGCATCCGTGACAGGAAGTAAAAACTTATCATTGTTTTCACTTGGCCACAGAACTCCTGCAATTAAAAAAATGAATAAATAAGTTTATATGCGCACAAAATTAACAATTTCAAATGTAATTGTCTCTCATTTTAAATGCATATGAATAACATTCATCGACACTTACGGAGAGCATCCCGCACAACTCGAGCTACTGTGGCATTATTAGTTGCCTCGAGTGGTCTCGAGAGGATCAGGTGTGGTTTTCCTGGGCCAGAGCAGTCGAACTTACCCACCACCACATTGGCAACTTGACGTCCACAGGTGTCTGTCGTCTCGTCAACTGACACCCAGAAGTTGGCATAATTGACGTCTTGTCTGATCTCTTCAATAACCTAGAAATTTCATGTAGTATTTAAGTTAATAAATACACACAATGTGCATAACTTGATAAAGAGTGATATCAACAGAACGCTCATTTAGCCATTCTTTTACATTTGACATAATCAAAATTTAATACAGTAAAATGACAAAAATGAAAGATATGAAATGAAATAAAACTCAAAATTTAAACAAAATAAATTAAAATATTAAATTATTTTAAATCAATGTGAAATGAATTTAAACCTGTAAAATGAAAATTAAAATGAAGTAAATTAAATCAACATATTTAAACTTACAGATTCATATTTTGGATGGAGGTAGTTTCTCCTCAAAGTAGATTCATCGGGAATTTTCATTTTCGTGTACTTTGCTAAAAATTCTTTGTATGTCGCATTTTGCAGCTTGTTAAAAGGTATGTTTGCCGCCACCATTGAAGCACACAAATCAGCATGGAACTGCTGCTGCAACTTATCCGACTCTGTGGGACTTGGAAAGAAGGGCTGGCATGTTGCAGTTTTCTTCTTAGAGTTCATCAAATGCATAGCAGTATTTTTGTATTGGTCCAAATGGCATTTTTTCTCGCATTTTACCTGCAAAGATGACAAGTATTACTGAAAAACAAACTTAATTACTGCGCCATGCATTAAAAAAATCAAATTAACAACAAACAAAAAGCTATTATTCTCTATTCATTATAAGAACCCAACTTAACTTAATAATTTCTTTAGATACCAATCTTTTTTTTTTTTAGAAACTACAGAAAACGACAATTTTTAGGGTAACTAAATTATAAAGTGCATTAGTCGAACGTCGAAGTTGGTTGTTCGTTAATTAAATTAATATTAAAATAATTTAAAACAATTCGTTTTTCACCACTCTTTACTAATTTACCTTTAGGATGCTATTAAATTCGGAAAAGCTCACATTATCACTCATTGTTGGAGCGTCAAATTCCCTCGCATGCATTTGTTTACATCGAGTGGGTTTGTTATTTTGGATAGAGAATAAAAAATGTTGCAACGTACCTCTTTGGAACAAGGTTGGCAGAAAATAACTCTACCATCCGTAGTGAAGTTTGGGTCCTTCTTGATCCACTGCCTGAACAGGACACTTTTGACTCTTATCCTTAGGCATTTTTTCTCACTTATAAAAAAAGCCGTAAGCACAAACGTGAGATTTTATTTAGCAAAAGCACTTGAACAAAGACACCACGTTGCACGCACCAAACAAAATAGTCGAGGCCGAACTCGTCACAATGACATATTGTGATCTGATTGGCTGTATTTGGCTGACGTATTGTGATCTGATTGGCTGTGCTGGTTGCCCAAGGACTAGCCTCGGTTTTTCCATCCCCTGCCCTATTTAGGCCTACAAGTTTAAAAAAATGGGAGTTATTTTGCTTTACTTAGTACAATAAAATTAAAAAAGGCATATATAGGTACGTATTTTAAAATTAGGCACTAACCATCAAAATAGGCGTTTATAGGCACTTTAACATTTAATTATATACATCCCACAGTCCCGAAATGGATTTCTCTAAAAGAAGCCTATGAATCTATAAACGGGAATAAAAAAGGCAAAAAGGGAAAATCCGGTCTCTAGTCATCATAACGTCTACTTAATATGTGAGCCATTTGCGTATTTTAGAGGCACGTGGTGGGGGTTGACCGTTGTTGTTTGATTTCTTCTTTCTCCTCTTCAGAGATGTTACCGCTGTGGGTGATGGCTTGTTCATTTGTGGTACATCCGAGACTTGCTCCAAGTCTTTTAACCTGTTCAGATTTCCTATCATTGTTTCGGGGACATTTATTTGTTGTAGTCTTGCTTTGATATGCTTCCATCCTGATAGTGAGGGTCTATCCCACTTTCTCACCAGAACATGGACGATGTCGACGATATTCGATCCCTCTACCTTTGTTCCTTCCACAATGATCTCGCCTGTATCGGTCCAATGTATGATGGGGTCCTCACTCAGTAGATTATAAAGACTTAAGCCTTTATTCCTCAATGTATGTGGGAGACTGCTTTTAATACATGTTCAATATATTGTGGGGACGCACCGTTATTCTTTGACTGGTCAGCTCTAACGTCGGCCCCAGGTCCTATGTCGCCATGCTCATCGTTGTCCGTGCTGTGTCTAATAACCACGGGGATCTCTGTCGGATTCTTATAATTTTCGTACTCGTGAAGAAATTTCTGCAGAGCTTCTTGGTATAAGATTTTCTCATCAGGTGACTTTCCACTGTTTAATAGGGCTAACAATTCGCTTTCCATTATTTTAAGCCTGTTTTTACAGGGCTCTAGAACCGTGTCTGGGCTCTTTGAACTTTGTAGTGAAGCATACACCTCGTGTGGAATCACGACCACTTTCTTCATTATATTAATCTAGTTAGTAAAGGCTCCAAAACTGAAAATAAGATGGGTAGGAATGACCCCCTTCTTTGTACAGTAATTAGTTTTTTCTTCCCTAGTATGACTTTTACGAGCGAATGTACGTATTATGTTCTTGTAACGGCGTAGGCGAACCTTCTGAGGGAGTTTCATTGGTACATTACCTTTATAACGTTAACACAGATTTCACAGATACATTTTAAAAAGTCCAAGTCCATATTTTTAACAAACATCTGTTGCAATGCCTGAGGCAATCGATGGCAGATTTTTATTAATTCATGGTATTTCTTTACCCTCTTTGTCATTCTGGAATATACACCGTTTTAGGCTCGTTTGGGAATATATTCGTTCTTAGAAGCACCCTAAACTTGTTTCGCGGGTGAAGGTCACAAAGCAAGTATCCGTAACGCCTACTTGTAGCTTCTTTATAAACCTCCAAAAACTCCTTACGCTAATTCGGGAACATTTGATTGGCTAATACCCCAATTTGTGATACATCTCTACGTTGCACGAATAAGACTAGATATTGTGTATTTAACGAGACATCGCGCATGTATCTATTTTTGATAAATAGATTCTGATTGATAAAGAACACGCTTATGTTAAGATAGTGGGAGAACACTGTAAATGTCTCGGCAAACGTTTTATCCATTTTCAACATGAGATCTTCAATTACAATGACTGTATGTTCATTTCCCTTTAACGAATTAACGTCATATACACCTTTGTGGAACAAAATATCATCGTGGTCGTCGTTAAACACTTACTGATACGTCGAATAGCACCATATTACTTTATGCACAAATTTTGAGAACAGCTCTCCCTTATCTTTAATGATTTTAAGTATAAACACAGTTTTAGTACATCCTTTAGGCTCAGATATAATACACGTGGACGGGCTCGTGAACCTGAATTTTTCTACAGATTCCATCTCTAACACGTCACACTCCTAAGTGGGTCATTTACAAAATATAATAAAAATTTAAGTGGTGTTCCTTATATTCTACAGTCTTTTTTCCTCTTCTTCCACAGAACCGTGAATGATGACGAGGTACAGCATCATGTGCCCATCATCGATATTACAGACGATCCCGATGACAGTGTAGTTGTGGTTACAGAATCCATCCCCGCTGGTGAGTCAACATCAGCGACACCTGTAGCGCCCCCACGCACCAATTCAAAGCGGAGGCATGATGAAGAGCCTTCCACGTCAGGTATAAAGCGTGCCAGGAGTGCACCGGTTGTTAGACCCCCAGTAATAGAGCCCCAACCCTCTACGTCTTACGACACAACCTCCACAGTAGTTCCTTCCTCAAATAAAGATGTACCCCCTTATTCCTGTTCAATTCCAGTCGCATCCTCCACAGCAGCAACAGCTCATGCTGTAGAGGATGGCATGACATTCGAGTTGGTGATCACCGCTACCCTCACCCCTGACTAGAAATAGGTACATAGTCAGGGTTGATCCTAGATCCATGTATAGCAATGGTGTTGAACACGGAGTACGGCGCGTAGTTGAACATTTTGTGGCGTTTGCCCTTCAGAACCGCGACGAACGTGAAGTCAGGACGAGGCTGTCCTTCGGTTTCGGATCAGATGACGGGGATGTAGATGAGTTTTGGGTAGCAATACCATTCAGACAATTGGCCGCTGTAGATATGGAATATATTTTAGGCCGTATAATGCAGGCCTCTCAAAGTAGTACAGACTTCACTGGACAACTTCACGGCAGATATTGACCGTGTATTCCGTGATGCGGGTCATAGTGCCACACCTTATACTCTTAACTTCAATTCTCAGGCTATTTACAGACGGCATATAAACTTCGATCGTGGTTGCGGCTTTATAGCAGCAGTCTTAGCTCATATGTTCACTATACTAAGTACACGGGCCCAAAAAATTTGGTTGCCTTCGGTTGTGCAGCGTGCCCGCAAACTGGCTTCAGATTGCAAGATCGAGTTTGAGTGTAATATGGGTTCTGAAGAGCTGAGAAGGGTAGAGCAGGAAGTGAATGTTCGTATAGTTGTATTTGGAATGGATGATCGTCGTAGGACTGTGTATGTTTTTAAAAGCTGTGTGGAAGATCGTAAAAGACCCCTACTTATTTTAGGGCTGTCAGGTTCAACGTATCTCCCTATCCGTAATATAAGGGACCTTTACAATAGTTATGATAAAAGCCGAAAATATGGAAGGCATCATGATTTGTGTAAGGAATGTCTCGCGTGTGCGGATGATATAGTGAAACATTGTAAGGATTGCCACATGGTATGTGCGCAGTGTAAAAGCGCCAAATGTTGAAGCTGAGAAGAGGAACTGTAATATGTGTAGACGTACATTTTTCAATAATAATTGCTTTGAGCTGCACAAGTCAATTGTTATTTGCAGGAAAATGAGAATCTGTGAATGTGGTATGTTTCATATGATGACTAATTGGGGAAACTTTGAGCACAAATGTGATGAAATTCACTGTTCTGCATGCCACGAGAAATATAAGGCAGATGGTATAAAGCATGTATGTTATATGAAAGATGCTAAGCCTAAAAAAACCTTGTATAACTGTGTACTACGTTATAGAAACATACACGAACGCTGAAACCAAAGAGATTATCCCACATCTACTTGTAAGCCAGACTATCTGCAATGAGTGCATGGAAGTCGAGTGTGATGAGTGTCGCAAATGTGGTAAGCGCACAAACAAACAACGAACGCACACGACAACCCCGTGAAATTCTTTGTGTCCTATATTCTCAAGTTAGCGTACAAGTTAAAAAAATTGACTGTAACGGCGCAAAATTTGACACACAATTCCTTTATAAGGATAATGATAATGATAATGAGCGTGAAGATTTTGACCGCTACTACAACAGTTTTAATGAAGATACTCCTTACAATATAGCTGATGAATGTGAGCGTTATTGCGTGAATGATGCTTGCCTGCTTAGAGTATGCTTTCAGGCCTTTAGAAGGATGTACATAGACCGGTTCAAATGCGATCCGTCGCAAGTCGCAACCACGATCGCTTCATTGTGCTTTACGGTGTTCAAGAACAATTTCATGTCTAAAGACACCTTAGCCGTTATTCCGCGAAACAGCCCACGCAGTTATGGGCATAAGGCTATTTACTGGCTCATACACCTATAGCAGCAGACCGGTGCATACATAAAACATGCCCGCACACGGGGAGATACCCATTAAGGTCAATGGTCGTATTTTTTGAGTTGATGGTCTAAGCGAAGACAGTGTCACTGGTAAGAAGACTGCGTACTCCTTTAATGGTTGCTGGTGGCACGGATGCCCATGTCCTGATAGATATCCATGGTAGATCTCCTGCCGACAGTCTTGCATGGACCCGTGCCCGCGATCAACTTATAGGTTCCACGTTCACTCACAATGTCTTGTGGGAGCATGAATATGATGCACGGATGGAGACAGATGGACAGTACTGTGAAGAAATAAACACCTTCAAGCGTTCATTGGTGTTGAATCCTCTTAGATGTGGTGATAGCTTTTCGGAGGGCGTACAAATCCCTTCACTCTATACTTTCTGCCTACGGAGGGCGTGAAACTCCATTACTACGACTTCTGTTTTTTATACCCCTGCGTGATGGAGAACACTCCCTACCTCGTAGGAGCACCTGAAAAGCTGGTGGAACCAGCCCCTGCCCACCATCGAAGAGTTCTCAACAAATTTGAATAAGAATTATTTCGGTCTTTCTTTCGTAGACTTGCTCCCCCCCTCGCAACTAAGGGATGCCGATCTTACTCGTCGTTGTAAACCACAAACTCATGTTTCCCCTGTGCGTGAAGTGCGCAGAGGAGAACAATGGGGCCTGTAATCACACAACTAACCAGTGGAAGATCAGAGGTACAAGCCCTTAGCTGTTCCTAGCCGTTCGCCCTGGCTACAGAATATTGACGATATATGAGGTGTGGAGGATTCGGAAGCTACCCAACCTTTTCACGCCATATATAAACACTTTTTCGAAAGATAAGGTAGAAGCTTCAGGGTATCCGCTACGAGTTGAGACCGAAGATGAAATATCGGCGTATATTCAGCGCTACCGTAACCGTGAAGGGATACAACTTGACCGTTCCCAAATTGCTAAGAACCTGGGCAAGCGCTTTAGTTCAAAGTTGTGCCTAAATAGTCTTTGGTGAAAATTTGCACAGAATACAACAAAATCTACTGCAGAATCCAGCCCAAAGTTATAACGAGGTGTGAGATTATGCCAATGCTCCCGATAAAGAGGTCATGGAAATCGTGAATTTAGGTAAAACGTACATAATAAAGTACATTACCGTATTGGTCACAGACACAACGCGTGTTACAAATATACCTGTAGCCAGCTTCACAAACGCATACGCACGCATCAAACTTTGGGGTCTATTGCATTCTCTTGGGCGGAGGGTTCTGTACGCCGATTCAGGTAGTGTGATATTCACAGCGAGGGAGGATGAATACATGCCGCCTACTGGCGAATTCCTCGGAGAGTTGACTGATGAGATCAAGAATGAGTGTGGAGACATCGCATACACCGACTCTTTTGTCTCAACAGTTCCAAAAACTTATGGGGTACGGGTGAGGGTGAGGGAGGAGCTGAAATATATCGTGAAGGTTAAGGGCATCACGCTTAACAAGGTGAATCGACGGATCATTAAATTTGATTCGTTGAAGGAGCTAGTGTGTTTGGAAGTGAGGGCGACCAACCGCCCCAAGTGACTGTGGGGACCCACAATTTTCGAGCCCAGAAGCTGGGGTGTGTGAAGGAACTTAGGAGTACGAAAGTGTGTCATGACACTTGTAGGAAACGTTACCAGGTGCCTGGTACCTATGATACCGTACCCTTTGGATACCATAACCCTTGATTATTATATATATATATATATATATATATATATATATATATATATATATATATATATATATATATCTATTTGTTAACGATATGTTTTTTTATTTATTACACGTATTTGAATATATATACCTTGAAGAATTCGATGATATGTTTATTAAATAATTCATGTTTCAATTAGCGTTTCATTTTCTCTGTGTGTGTGTGTGTGTGTGTGTGTGTGTGTGTGCAAGTACATGAAAAGTCCTAAACTCCGGCGTCTGCATGATTGATTAATGATCACGTGGCTCCTGCTACTACCTGGGCATATCTCTACCCATGCGTGCTCAGTTGACCGCTGCAAGCCGTGGATCTCAGACGTATATTTGAAGAATTCTCACGTAAACGAGAAATAGTGATGGCTACCTTTGATACTGCGTGGTCGACGTTTAAGAAATGGTATGCGGTAAAGTCTACAGATGTGGTGGATACTGAAAAATTCCCTTGTCCTCCCTCCTTTGCGACTTTTAAGGCTACATTGAACCATGCGAAGCTTGAGGAACAGGAGGTTAAAATACTCTACGGCTATTCTGGCGAAAGCATTGCAGGATTTCTTGGTACAAACGATGTAATGGACTATGTTGTAGGACTAAACTTCGTAAAAGCTTACATATATCGTGAAGTGGAAGAAACAACACGTGCAGAAGAGAAGCAACCGGTATGGTTAGTGAGTCTTGGTGATGAGTGGTATGACAAAGTGGTATTATGTCATGCTGCATCATACCGAGTACTCGTACCCTGCGGCTGAGAATGTAAATCTTGTTATAATGGACAATCTGAAATACTTTTACCACTACATTCATATATATCATGACGAGGTTTGCAGTGAGGTTATGGATAAAGGCCTGTGTGAGTTTTTAATAGAATTTAGAGACGAGTATCGCTTGCTAAGCAAAAGGGATAAATATGGACACATATTTCTCTCAAATAGTTCGCCGGAGTGTTAATAAAATGTGTTTAGTTCGTGAAAATCCCCCTGAACGAAAATGTCTGATGTGCATTCTGGGGAGTGAGTGATAAAACATTAAAGTCGATATTACTTTATGTCGCAAATGGAAATATTCTCTAAACGATTGCCCATTATAATGGGGCGCAAGTATTCATACGACTATTTCATGGTGGAACAAACCCGTACACGAAACATTAACGCTTGGTATGACTCACCCATGTGACTCGTTTCCCACACCTGTCTCCGTGCGAAACCGCGCATAGGCTGCTCATAGTCATCTCAGAGCTTGAACCGACAGGACGTGCACTCCTCACAATAGAATACGATGGAACTTCGTTGAGCAGCATTCTCAATGCTGTATACGATGTGTCCGTGACGAAGTCATTGCGTGTGTTCAGGCGTAAAACCGCTGCCGTTAACTATGTACTTGAAACGACTTGTAGACAAACAAACTCTGGTAAACGGAATGCTATTTATTTAAGTGTTGAGGAGATGAATAGAGTCTTTGTGATAGTTCACATGTAGGGCGAGGATCGTTATAAAATACCTGCAGGTGTAGGCAAAAGAAGAGAGCAGATTAGTGATGCACCCTCATATGCCCATGTTTGTACGTTATATATAAATCGCGACCAGCCATGCATTGATTTACGACTGATGTGGAAGAACGCTTCTGATAATAACGTCCTTGTCCCACGCGAAACCGTTTTATCCTCGACAGAATGTTTGAAATCGTCGGTTTCCGCAAGCTATAGCCTATATTAGACGCACGTATTACAAATATGCTTTATTTTGATATGGTTCTTGAATACGCATACACCGCTCTGCTCGACGGATTTACCGAGTGTAGGAATAAATATGGCGAGAATGGTCTAGAACTGGATGCTTATTTAAAAGGTTTAGACTCTTCGAAATATCATGAACTTTGGTACAAAGGACTTGAGCGGTACAGGGCTGAGCTCACCTACACCGTTCACCCTGAAGAACTATTTCTTTATATAATGAGCAGTTGTCGCTACGACTTAGAAGATTATTTCACCTGCCGATATGTATTGTGAAGAAGAGTTCACGGTTGAAAAGCGCGGATAAGAATAAACTCTCGATTGGAAAGGAGTGTTTATAAACTTGAATTTAATATTGATGTTGTGGCTAACGATTCCCTCTTTGTTTGTGCGTTTGATTGTATTCTGTCGGTGTTGAAAGACAGTGACAACTTGCCAATCGAATGTAAAGTGGGCACAAAAATAGTATTGAACGAACTGAAGGCCCTTTACATCGAATATAGGCATCCGCATACCTTGAGTGGTGAAATAATGTTAAATTATATTTATTGCATAGTACAAAGCGACAATGATGTAATTGTTGACTCGATCACGTGCGAGTTTAGTATTTTAGTTAAGCGCAGTAGAACATAAGGTGTATGTATTTTGATGTATATTATTCTGCAGTGTATATATTTTCTATATATTTGTTAAAATTTTATTATTATTATTTAATATAAATGTGTATATAGATTTCTTCTGTACTATTATTATTTAAAAAAAAAATATATATATATATATATATATATACATATCGTTTTAAGTGTGTATAGCTTTCTTCTGTACCATTTTCTTTGTATATTTATTTTCTATATATTTTATGAAATTATTTTCAATAGTTCATCTAAATAAACAGATTAATGTACTTGTGTTTTATTATCCAATAAATGCTTTCGTGGGTGTATATATATAAGCACACCGGACAAAAAATTAGTCACCCCTAATAGCACCGATAGTAGGAAGTTCAAGGTCACACAGAGGGCGCTGATGTAGCATTGGTAAGTGACAAGTAGCGGTGACGTAGCACACAGGATCAGATCTGTTTCGTGAGGTGGTGAAGAACAAAGTGTGTGTTGGATATAGTCTGCAAAATGGGTCGTGAGGCAGACGTTACTCAGTGGCAAAAAGGAGCCATCGTGTTTGGCAGAGCCCACGGACAAAAATGTCTGAAGTAGCCCAATTTGTTGGTGTGTCAACGCGTACTGTCCAGCGAGTTTACAAAGAGTGGTGCAGTTCGCAATCAACTGACAATCGACGGCGTAACTGTGGCCGGAAAACAATTCTCGACAATAGGGGCCGCCGCCATGTTTCTCGTCTAGTAACTGCAAATCGTTTTCAAACCAGAGAACAATAGCTCCAAGAAACCAATGAGGTTCTCCAGCGACCAATTTCCGAACGGACATTGCGACGAGAACTGCATGCGATGGACATCTGGAGCAGGGTACCACGGAAGAGGCCGCTGTCAACAGCAAGTCACAAATTGGCACGTTATAAATGGGCTCAGAGGCACAAAAACTGGACTGCGGCAGATTGGAAACGTGTAATTTGGTCCGATGAGTCCCGTTTTTGTTTGTTCTCCAATGATGGGAGGCGACGAGTACATCGCAGGTCAATGAAGCCTTTAATCCTGAATGCGTCGAAGGTGTTGTTCAGGCTGGAAACAGAAAGTGAAGCGCAGGAATAGACACCCATGGACTCTGGCGGAACTTCGGGACCGGCTGATGAACGAGTGGCAGCAAATCGATGTTCAGTACATGCACAACCTCGTAGAGTCTCTGCCTCGCCGGATTCGTGCGGTTATCAAGGCCAGAGGCGCCGTCACAGGTTATTAGGTACATTCTGAGAGGGGTGACTAATTTTTTGTCCGGTGTGCTTATATAAATATATATATACATATAAATTATAAATTAATAATATATATATATATATATTATATATATATATATATATATATATATATTTATATATATATATATATATTTATATATATTTATATATACAGGGCTATTGAAACTGATTCATCCGATTTCAACTGAGAATACTTCCGTACCTATCAACCGTGCATCAACTGGGCATACACCACATGAAAGAGGAAATCTCCGAGTTTTACAAGATCACCGCGAGAGGGCTCCAAAGTCACGCCGTGGCCTAGCCTAGCAACAAACAGTCAGTGTGAAAATGGCGTCCGCACAGCAGAAGGCGTTTTGTGTTGCAGTTTTCGAGCTGTAAATCGGTAGTCACAGTGCAGCGTGAGTTTCGTCGACGTTACAGAACAGATCCACCGGGTGCTCAGAGCATCCGTCGGTGGTATCGGCAGTTCGAGGAAACAGGATGTTTGTGTTACTGCCGTAGAGTCAGTGACAACGGACATGCTGGAGCGAGTATGGGAGGAATTCGACTATCGTGTCGACGTTGCTCGTGTAACTAGGGGAAGTCACATAGAGCATTTATGAGGTGAGAGACAACATTTGGACAGTTTTTTCTTTTGGTTGATGTATCACAAATCACTCTGTATTTGTAACATTAAAAAATATTCTCATTTGAAATCAGGTGAATCATTTTGAATAGCCCTGTATTTATATTTATATATATTTATATTTATATATTTATACACAAACTCAGAATATATATATATTTATATTTATATAAATATATATATAAAAATATATAAATATATAAATATATAAATATATATATATAAATATATATAAATATATATATAATATATATATAAATATAATATATATATATATAAATATATATATAATAAATATATATATAAATATATATATATATATATAAATATATATACATATATATATATATATAAATATATATATATATATATATATATATAAATATATATATATATATATATATATATATATATATATATATATATATATATATATATATAGATATATATATATTCTTGTCCCCTGTGGTGAATGGACGTGTTGTTTTGCTCTCTCTATTTAACACCCAAATTAGAAGGAATAATCTACTCGGCGGTTTATTCTGTTTGCACCCGAAAGTGTATAAAGTATCAGTGAATCCGTGCATATAAATTACAAAGTGAATTTCATTAAAATTAAGAAAGTGCAATACAGTTTACATAATTTATCACCAATTTTAACGTATATATTCAAAACGAAATACGGTTGGCATTCGAGAAAGTTTGAAACAAAGCAGGAAAAAGGTCATAAAACACAAAGGTCAGAAAACCCTCGAAATACCCTCGACCATCGAAAGGAAAGAAACAGAATAAAAATAAATAAAAATAAATAAAGAATTTGTGTGGGTATTTCTTCTTACGCTAATTAAGGAATATCATGGATATGGGTCAAAATTCTCACTTAATCTGTAATTTGTGCAATTTAGTAACAACGGAAAGCCTAGCGATTAGGTGTGATTTCTGCCAACGATTAAACGCCTTTAACTGCATGAATTGGAATGATTGGGAAATAACTCTTGTCTCGAACGCGAAACGTGGGGATCAAATTTCTATGTGGCGCATGTACACAGACCGTGAATTCTTTCGCGGTCTTTAAAGAAATGGAGATAACAGACTCGAAAGATACAAAAAAGAATGAAATAATGGGGACGCATGTGTCCGAAATGGTCCCAACGAAAAACAGGGTGGATGAGAGAGAAGACGAAATAACGATTAACAGCATAATAACGAACAAGAATTTAATAACAAATAACGATATAAACAATATAATACGGAAGGAAGACATAGATGAAAGGAAAGAAATAAGTAAAAGTGGCGAAGTAGACAAACGGTCCAACGAGCGAAATGATAAAAAGATAATAACTAAAAACGTAGCAAATAAACAACCAAAGAAAAATAATGATAATGCCAAAACTAAGAACTTGGAAAATAATAAGAAAGAAAGCAGAAGCGTAGAAAATATCGGATGCAAATACTACGCGAAAGGAAACTGCAGATATCGGGATGGGCAATGCAAAATGCATTACACAAGTGGATACTGCAAGTTTGATAAGAAATGCATCTTCCACCATCTTACGGTCTGCAACACTTATGAAAGATATGGGAGTTGCAAATACGAAAAAAAATGCCGATACCACCACCCTCAAAGGAACGCAACGAGGGAACAGAAAAAACGAACATCAAAGAAGAGTGGAAATTTTTTAGACGCAGCCAACACATTTCAGCTGCTAAATACTCTCCAGCAATTACAAAACCAGCTGACAAATATAAATATAGAAATCCGAGAGCCGGACAGAAGGTACGAACAAAGACACTTCATGCGTTATCGGGACAACAGGTACCGACAAAGATAAAAAGAGGTAAATTCTCGGAGGACCACAAGGCAACGAAACCGGCACCCCCATTGGAAAACAAAGCGGAACCACCTGTATGCGAAAAAGAAAGAGAAAAAATAAAAATAATCCTAGCCAACATACAGGGCCTTAAATCAAACCAGTCCACGAACAAAGTTGCATACCTGAAAGGACTCATGCAAGAAGCCGGAGCAGACTTTGCATGCCTCACGGAAACTCATCTAAAGGACTGCCAGGCGAATGTGAAAATTGTGAGTCCTGTATTGACAAAAAGAAATACAAATTGACAACTATAACATCCTCCGAGCCGACAGAACAGTGAGACGTAAAGGAGGATGTGCTATTTACACACGCGAAAGGCACATAGCAGAAATGGCTATAAGTACCTCAAACAACTACGTAGAATGTGTAGCAGCAAAAATTGAAAAATTAAATATGGTACTAATTGTAATGTACAGACCCCCAAACACACCAACCTCAAAATTTTCAGATTCCATTACAGAGGTAAGAAACTTAGTAAAAGATCTACACTCTCCAACCCCAAATATTTTTCTCTGTGGTGATTTTAATTTCCCATTCATGAAATATAAAAGGATAGGAAAAAATATATGTATACACCAGGACAAGGGGGGCACACGAGAAGACCAGGAGCAGGTAAAAATGCTACTAGCTTTAGCTGATGAATTTATGTTAACGCAAGAAATAACAGAAAACACAAGAAAAAACAACTGCCTAGATTTGGTATTCACAAACAACAGTAATCTAATTGATAATGTAGAAATATCCCCAACTATGATATCAGACCACAATATCATTGAAATAACAACTAATATAAAGGCAACAGGAAAGGAAAGAACACGCACAACAGAAAGAAGCAAATTCGAAATTTTTAATTTTCACTCCAAAGCTATAAACTGGGAAGATGTGACATCCAGCATGGAAGTAATAGATTGGAAAACCATTTTCGAGGCCAAGACAACGGAAGAGATGCTAATGACGTTAGAGGAGAAGACGTTAGAAATTGTGGAAAAACATGTCCCAAAGATACAACAAAGAGGAAAGAGAAGCAGGTTCGAAAGACAAAAGAGGGCATTGTTCCGAAAGAGAAAAAGAGTGACTGCAAAATTAAGTAATTGTAAAGATAACAACATCAGAAAAATATTAAATGATAAACTACAAAGTATCGATGTCGTCATACAGGAACAAATCGAGAAGCATACAGAAAAAGAAGAAGATGACGCTATAGAAGCGATAAAGGCTAACTCAAAGTACTTCTATAATTTCGCAAAAAGAAAGTCGAAAAACCAAGCGACTATCGGACCTTTAAAAAATGAGAACAGTGATTTATCTGATGATCTAACAGAAGTATCTGAAATATTAAAAGCTCAGTATGAATCATCTTTCAGTATCCCAAAAACTGACAAATTGATATGCGATAGAAACGCGTTCTTTGAAGAAGAACCACAAGGGGAAAGTATAACGGATTTCGACTTTACGACGGATGATATTACACAAGCCATAGGGAAACTAAAAACACACTCAGCGGCAGGACCGGATAAATGGAATGCCACACTGATCAAAAACTGCAAGAATGCAATCGCTGAGCCCCTATACTGGATATGGAGACGATCATTAGACACGGGAGAAATACCGGGCATCCTGAAGAGCGCGAACATAGTCCCAATATATAAAGGAGGAGATCGATCCGAGGCCAAAAACTATAGGCCAGTGTCGCTTACATCTCATCTCACTAAAATATTTGAAAGAATAGTTAGACAGAAAATCTATGACTTTTTGGAAACTCAGAAAAAATTCAATGATAACCAACACGGGTTTCGATCAGGCAGATCATGCCTATCACAACTAATGGAACACTACAACAACATTATTGATTCACTTGAAAGTAATGAAAACTATGATGTACTATACACAGACTTTGCTAAAGCGTTCGACAAGTGTGACCACGGAATCATAATATATAAACTGAAATATATGGGAATAACAGGAAAAGTAGGGAAATGGATATATAATTTCCTTAGTGAGCGGAGGCAAATCGTTACAGTACAAGGAGTATCTTCATCAGAATCAGAGGTCCTCAGCTCGGTACCACAAGGAACAGTATTAGTTCCACTACTCTTCATAATCATGCTAACTGACATACAGTAGATGAGGACGTTACCAGAGACAGCACAGTAACATCCTTTGCGGATGACACAAAGATCAGTAGAAAAATAAGAAACCCAGAAGACATAGGATCTCTACAAACCGACATAAACAAAATCTACAAGTGGACTGAAGACGACAACAATATGAAGTTTAACACCGAGAAATTTCAGCTATTACGGTACGGAAAAAGAGAAGACCTAAAGTCCAAGGAATATTACACCCCAAATGGACAGGAAATTCAGAGAAATTCCAGAGCAAAAGATTTAGGGGTTGTAATGACAGATGATGCGAAATTTGAAACACAAAATAAGATAGCAGTAAACAGAGCAAAGAGAATAACGGGTCAGATATTGAGAACCTTTAAACGAAGGGATAGGAATGTAATGATTCATCTACTGAAAACCCTGATAATACCCAAATTGGAATACTGCTCGGTCCTAACATCCCCATATAAAAAAGAAGACATTAGACAGCTGGAGGGGATCCAAAGAAGCTTCACAGCCAAGATCAATTGGTGCAAAGAACTAAATTACTGGGAAAGGTTACGAGAACTAGACCTATATTCACTGGAAAGGAGAAGAGAGAGATACACCATTATTTACACTTGGAAAATAATGGAGAAACTAGTCCCTAATCTTACTCTGAATCCCATAACTCCCCAAACAACGGTGGAAAGTAGAAGCGGTAGACTGTGTCGTATTCCCAAATTGAAGGCGAGACAGGGAACATCATTAACCCTGAAAGAAAATAGTTTTGTTGTGAGAGGACCAAAACTGTTTAATCAGTTGCCCAAAGACCTAAAAAACACGAAGGGAGTTGCAGTGGAAATCTTCAAAAGAAGACTAGACGCCTGGCTCAGAACAATCCCCGATGAGCCGGGCGTACCTGGCTATGTGAGGTGGAGAGCCCAAGAATCCAACTCACCTTCGCGAAATGAGAAGTCATCGCGCGGAACCTTTGTAAGGTTGTAAGGTAAGGTAAGGTATAAACAGGCCCGGATTTAGCTATAGGCGAACTAGGCGATCGCCTAGGGCCTCGCGCCAAAGGGGGCCTCGCTCAAGCCGTTTTGCGCGTTCTGTTCAAGTGATATTAATGATTTAGAACTCTATGAAGAACTTAAAGTTCTTTGCAGGTTTATACCTGAGAAAACAGATCTCGGAAATGCCTTGTTTATATAGGTGCAAAAAACTAAGTGAGATTTATCCTAATGTTTGTTGCACTTCGAATAGTATTAACCATCCAGTTACTGTTGCTTCGGCTGAAAGAAGTTTCTCGCGTCTCAACTTATTAAAACATATTTGCGTTCCCCATGTCTCAAGCGAGATTGCAATCATTAGCCTATGTTATCATAGAAACGATATAACAAATTCATTAGATTATTCTCAATTAAGTGAAGAGTTTAGCTCGAAGAAAAGTAGAAAGCATTGCTGTAATATTCAAGGAGCATCTGAACCAATATTAAAGCATTAATATTTAGCCTGATAAGTTGATCGCTCACTATTATAAAAAATAAAATGTCAACATCTCTTATACATCACATATGAAAAACGTTTGTATACTATGGAAAGTCATTACCTATAATATTATAGAAATCTTAGAAATCATTGTCTTATATTTTCGATACAATCTTGATTCATATTATAATTTATACTTATTTTTATGGTTTATTTATATTTCTTATACAATTTCCATGCGTGATTATTTTGGTTTGGTTTAATTTTTAAGTGCTGGCATAGTTCTGTCTATGCGGGATTCTAATATTGCTGGTATAGTACCGATAATTAAGTCCATATTTTCATATATAGGCCTAGGGCCTCGCAATTTCTAGTCCGGCCCTGGGTATAAATATATATATATATAATATATAAATATATAAAATATATATATAAATATATATATATATATATATATATATATATATATATATATATATATATATATATATAAATATATATATATACATAAATATATATATATATATAAATATATATAGATACATAAATATATATATAAATATATATATAATATTAGTGATGGATCGAATAACCGCAACCGCAACCGCAACCGCACTACACCGCACAAAAATTCACAACCGCAACCGTAACCGCAACCGCCGTTCCATAAGTGCGGTTGCGGTTGTAAAAGCTTAGTTAATTTTAATTTTAGGTTAATTAGAACTATTTCTTTTTTTAAAAAAAAATGATGGGTCTCCTTATGCGTGCTTAAACGTGACGTCATACGGCTGCCGTAGTAAAATGGTTTAAACTGCGCTCTAAGTTATTACTCTGTGAGCTCCATGAAGTAACATTTATTTTTATTTAATTTTCTTCAACTAAAATCGCCTTTAGTACAATAGTCAATAAAGCTTATTCCTGCTCGACGGACCTCTCGGGTTCGTGTAACTTGGTCAATGGCCTTGGTTGGCCAAAGGGGTGGTTTCTCGAACATGACTCCCCCCAAAAGGGGTAAAGAGTGGTCTGTGTTAAAACGGACCTGCGCAGTCTCAACTCGCTGCTAGTTGACAACATCAGTCCTCGTTCTGCTTTGATTGTTATCGGTGTAATGTTATGAGCTCTTCATATCTACAACGTTTTTCATATTGTGTAATGTTTAGTTTATTGAATAATACAACTGTGATTGCATTATTGCTCTTAACTGTTACTGTATTGTAATTACTGACAGTGATAACTGATAAGTACTTATTTTTATTTTTCGTGTTCACAGATTTTAAATTAAGATTTGAAACATTATATTAACAGAAATGGAGACCAGTGTGTGGTGGAAATATTTTAGTAAGGAATCCACTGATACTGCAAATGTGATCTTTGTAATAAACTATATTCTCGCAAGGGACGTAGTACAACTAATCTTAAAATCATATGAAGTCAATGCACAAAGAAGAATATGAACAATTAACTAATGAACAAAACGAATTATCGAAAAAGAAATCAAAGGAAACCGCACTTGAACAAATGAAAAAAGAAACAAAGCAACGAAATGAGACAATAGATCAGTTCTTTCCAAAAACTAAAGTTTGGGTATAAATAACCACAAATCAAGATCTCTGGATCAAAAGATCGCCGAAATGATTGTAATGGACGATTTGCCTTTCAGTCATGTTGAGGATAGGTTTCATGAGGCTGTTACGTGAAACTAGTCCACAGTATAAAATAAAACAGAGACATTTTTACGAAAACCTTGTCTATAACAAAATGTACCCTTTGGCTGTGGATAAAGTGAATGACATACTGAAAGACATGAAAGATAGCAAACTGTCATTTACTACTGATGCTTGGTCAGATACTTCTGCTGGTGTATCTTTGATGTCACTAACGGGCCACGGCATAAACAGCAAATTTGAAAGAGTTAATTTAGTGTTGTGTGCTGAACCTCTTAATGAACGACATACTGTGAATATTTGTCCCAAAAATTTGATGAAATGATCAAAATGTGGCACTTGGACGCAGCTGTGCATATAGTGATGAGAGACTCAGGAGCGAATATTAAAAAAGCTCTATTTCTCAGTGGTGTCAACAACTTGAACTGCACTGCCCACAAACTCCAACTAGTGA
>JAJOZX010000553.1:1195000-1237500 GCA_023014485.1 Bathynomus jamesi | reverse complement strand
TGAATGAGCGATCGGAACAGAAGGCATTGTGTTTCCATTGTGTAGCAGTACACCCTTAACACTGTACAGAGATGCATCAATGAACAATCTCCACTGATTCGGTTCATAGCACAAACCCAGAGCATCTAACAGACCATGTATATCAATGCAATAACAAAGATTGTTCTTCATTGTGAAATATTCCTGCAAATCCAAGGAGCGCTTTCGGAATGCTGTAATTCGTACGTCTTCCGCCAGCAGATTCCATTCTTGTAGACGTGAGGCCAGCAGTTCACTTTGTTGTTTGGTAAGTATTAAATCACCGACCAAATCATTGAGTTCAGGCTGCGTGATGAGACGTTGTTCTTTCTTGGACTCGACTTTAGCTTCATAGCATTCGCCGTCTGATTCCGATTTGTCAGAGTCTGTGTTATCGGTCGGCATTTCAGCTGGAGGTCGAGGGATGGGTATATCTGTAGAATGTTCCACAGGACGCATAGCAGAACGAAGATTTGGGTAGACTATAGCCTTTTTCCCTTTTCTGTTGCAACCTGTAATGCGAGACAATAGACATTGTTGACTACTTAAGATAGCATAATTGTGTAATACATTATGCAGATCAGGATATGCTAAAATGTGCTAAAAACACCAAATTTGACGTATATTCAGAAAAATAAAAGATTCAAACCTGTGATGTTCGTTAAGCAGAAATAGCAATCAGTTGAATGGTCCAGCGGCTCTCTCCATACCATTGGGACACCGAATCCCAGACCAGGACCGGTGCCTTTGAACCATGCAGCTAACGAGCTTATACATCTCACACAGCAGATATGAGACGCCCAGTGCTTGTCCTGATCACCATCTTTGCATGCGAAGTATAATTCATAAAGCTTTTTCACATGAGAAGTCAACTTCCTTTTATACTGTTTTAACGTTAATGTCCCACAAATATAACAAAACCTGTCTGGCGAATTTTTGCACTCTCTAGGCATTGTAGCATAACATCAGTAAAAACCTGTAAAATAAGAAAATGATAGATCAATTTGCAATTTCACACAATATAGACGATGTCGGTGAAATATACATAATTTGATAGCTGTTATTCAATAATACTCACTTATAGCACCGATTTATGATAAAATATGGCTGACAATTTTGTTTTAAATGATTAATGAAAGAACTTTTTCATAAAATCAAAGTGGAAACACAGAGCCGAACACCACCACCACAGCATATGCATGACTGAACAAAATGTAAAAGATGCGTTCAGAGAACCAGTGGTTCTCAAAATGATACAATGAAATAGGGTCATTTTCATAAAATCGGCGGGTGATACAAATAAATGAGTGTTATTTTCGCAATCTCCGCATATAATTAGCCATAAAAATGACGATCTCATTTCCGTTTTTCTTTTCACTGCTGTACAGTGTTATTAATTCGACATTACTACATTAGGGATACCCCTTTGGGGGGAGGCCCTCCTCCCTTTTCCCCCAAAGTTAGGGTTTACCTTCTTAGGTTAAGGTCATCCCCTTTGGGGAGGTCATTCCCCTCTCCCCCTTCATGCAACTTGGGGGTTACCCCACCCCTTGTTGCATAACCCCCTCGCCCATTACCCCCACCCCTTGTTGCAGACCCCTCCCTTTACAACAATGCCCCTTTGCAACATTGATCAACATTGCAATTGCATATGCACTCTACCATTTTGCGGGCATCCTACTGATAATACAGAGAAATGAAGTTACTTACATTAATTTTAGATATAGGAACAAAGGGAGATAAAGACAGAGATTCTGTCGTAAGTTTCAGACATAAGTTCATACAAATAGATAGATATTCAACTAAGATTACACACTCTTATTTTTTGGGATATAGGAAACTAAAATATTAAAAATTGAATAGTAAATACCCTGTTAATTGAGTATCTTGGCAGACACAGATATCTCGAGCTTATACACATGTTTATTTTTATCTTATCAATTATTATTTTTATTGTTTTTTTGCTATATAGTTGCTAAATATTATATATTTAAGTCCAATTAATTATTATGAATGTTCAAAATCTTGTCTAACTTATCTTTAAATATATCTATGGAAATAGTGTTCACTACTTCAGATGGCAATTCGTCAGTGTTTGCTGCTGTTTCCATAAATGAAGCTACCTCAAATGCTTGTTCTATATCTTTTTGTTAATTCAAATAATTTTAGTAATTAAAATTATGTCCGTTTCTCATTGTATGTCCGTTTTCTCATTGTATCAGGTGCTCGGAGACACTAGCACCGGACCTCGTACATACGAGTATATGGTTAAAGATAAACTAGCCAAGATCTTTACTCTGAAAAAACAAAGGCGATATATTATAGACTTCGTCAAGAAAGCATACTATGCGTACTTCGGAATGAAACTTGGGGATCAAGACAAATCATGGGCTCCACATAAAGTTTGCAGTCTTTGTGCTGAACAACTTAGACTGTGGACTAAAGGTAAAAAGGATTCTTTACCTTTTAGGATTCCACTGGTCTGGCGTGAGCCGAGAAATCACAGCAATGACTGCTATTTTTGTTCATATAACGTGCAAGGCTACAATACTAAAAATATAAAGGAAATTTCCTATCCAAATTTTCAGTCTGCTATAAGACCTGTTGCTCATGGACCTGGTATACTTGTACCTAATAAACCAAATACTCTTGATATAATTTCATCTGATTCGGTGTCTCATGACGATGGAAAGAACGACATTGTTTTCAAACCGAAACATCTGGTGAACCCTAATTGTTTACACAAAGTGAACTTAATGATTTAGTAAGAGATTTGTGTCTCCGGAAGGATTCTTCAGAGATTTTGGGATCCAGACTTCGTGCAAAGAACTTGCTTTCTCCAGGGACGTCATTTTACTGGTACAGAAATCGAGAAAAAGAATTCATCCAATATTTTTCTCAAGAAAATTCACTGGTATATTGCAACAATGTTTCGGAACTAACACTTAAGCTAGGCGCTGCAGTCTATGACCCAAATGAGTTGAGATTTTTCAGTGATTCCTCTAAAAGAAGTCTAAAAGGCGTCCTCCTTCACAACGGTAACTTGTATGCATCCGTTTCTGTGGCTTATTCGGTTCACTTGAAGGAAACATACGAAAATCTTGAGCTTCTTCTAGCTAAGGTTAAATACAAAGAACACGGTTGGCTACTTTGTGGAACCTTAAAAGTGATTTGTATGTTGTTAGGTCAAGATCCAGGTTATACGAAGTTTCCATGTTTTTTATGTGAATGGGATAGCCGAGCAAGAACTCAGCACTGGATAAAAAAGGAATGGCCACGCAGAGTCAACCTGACATCTGGTTAAAAACATTCAACGTGAAAGTTTGGTTGACACAAAGAAAGTCCTTTTACCTCCGCTTCACATAAAATTGGGCTTGATGAAGCAATTTGTTAAGGCCTTGGACGAAGATGGAGATTGTTTTAAGTATCTGTGTGGTAAATTCCCAACTCTTTCGGAAGCAAAATTGAAAGAAAGAATTTTCGTTGGTCCCCAGATTAGAAAACTCTCTTTGAATGAACACTTTGAAAGAACAATCTTGAAAAAGAAGCGTGGATTACTTTTAAGGATGTTATGAGCAAATCTTTGGGATACATTTCTTACATTCACACTTGGATTACTTCTCCGAGAATCTCGAAGCACTCAGCGAAGAACAAGGAGAACGGTTTCACCACGACATCAAAGAAATGGAGAAGAGATATCAGGGAAGGTGGGACATCAGCATGATGGCTGATTACTGCTGGATGTTGAAACGGGATACTCCAGAATTATTACATAAAAGAAAAGGAACAGCGCGTACATTTGAGACTAAAAGGCATAGATCTCACAAGAAAACTCAGGATAAATAAAGCTGAATATGTAATTGACGTTAAAAGTCTTCTTTCTTTTTAAAGTTGTTTGCCTTTGTAATTAGTATAACAAAGCGAAATAGGTACCTAATGTAAATTGAAATAAATAATATTTAGTTATGTTGTTGTTTTTTCCCTTCCAGTTTGCAGAAAAAAATGGACGCCTTATTTGAAATCAGCGTAGTCAAATTATATAAAATCAGTTATTAGTAAGAAAACAACTCTTACAAAGTTCTCATTCGCAGGCCTGTGTAATATATTAAAATAAAAATAATAAAAGCATATTGTATTAGGTTTGAATGCAGCTTTGACAAGTAATTGTGATTATCGATAGTTGCAAAAACATCGTCTTGATTGTTTGGCACTACTCTGCCGCTGCCGCCAAAGCTCGGGGCTGGTCCAAGCACGGGGCCGGGTGCGGTGCACACCTCGCACTCGCCTAAAACCGGCCCTGTATCCAGTGATATGGCAGGAACACTAAAAGAAAATACTCTTACTGAAGAAAGAAGCAAATTTGAGATTTTTAATCTAAACTCTAAGACTAGATATTGGTAAGAAATCAGATCCCATATGACACAAATACAGTGGAAAATAGTTTTAGGGGATAAAACAACGGAAGAAATGCTGAAAAAAAAAAACCCTGTTGGAAATCTTAGAAAAATATGTTCCGAAAGTGCAGCCAAAGAGAAAGAGTTACTATTTCGAGAGGTAAAAGTGAATACTATTTCGCAAGAGAAGGCGAGTAGCTACGAAGTGAATTAATTGCACAGATAATAAAACCAAAAATGTGATACAAGTAAAATTGGAAAGTATAGACAGGGAAATACAAACCCTAATTAAGGGCCATTCAGAGAGAGAAGAGGAAAATGCGGAGAAAAAACAATAAAAGTTCACCCAAAATACTTCTATGATTCGTGAAAAGAAAATAAAAAACGCGAACACTATCGTACCTTTAAGGAAAGAAAGTAATGAGCTAACCGATGATCTAAAAGAAATATCTAAAACATTGAGAGGTCACTATGAATCAGTTTTCAGTACCCCAAATAAAGACAGAGCAGTACCTGAGAGAAATATCTTTCTTTTTGAAGAGGAATTAAAAGGAGGATGTATAAATGATTTTGAATTTACTGCAGAAAATATAGCGAAAGCTATAGGACAAATTAAATCACATTGAGCTACAGGCCGGGATAAATTAAATGCCTTGTTGATTAAAAACTGTAAGAACGAAATAGCTACACTCCTTTATTGGATATGGACACGGGGGAAATACCGAGCATACCAAAAAGAGCGAACATTGTTCCTCTATATAAAGGCGGGATAGGTCTCCAGCAAAGAACTACAGACCACTGTCACTGACATCACATCTCACCAAAATATTTGAAAGAATAATGAGGGAGAAAATATATTACTTTTTGGAGACACTGGAAAAATTTAATGAGAACCGGTACGGATTCCGATCAGGAAGCTCGTGCCTATCACAACTAATAGAGCACTATAACAATATCATAAATGCACTTGAAAGCAACGAAAACTACAATACACGGATTTTGCTAAAGCATTTGATAATTGTGATCATGACATAATAGCACATAAAATAGAACACATGGGAATAACTGGCAAAGTGGGCAAATGGATCTGCAACTACAACGGCAGCAAGCTGGAAGTACGCAGCTCAGTTCCACAAGAAACAATGTTAGTCTCACTCCCATTCATTATCATGCTGACAGATACAGACAGTGAAGTAGACGACAACAATATAGTAACATCCTTTGTAGACGATACAAACAGCAGAAAAATCTGCAATGCAGAGGAGGTGGAAGCACCATAGAGGAACACACACAGAATATACAAATGGTCAGAAAACAATAAAATTAATTTTAACACCGAGAAAATTCAGCTCTTGAAATATGGAAGAAATGAGTGGCTGAAACAGACACCATATTATGCCCCAAATAGAGAGGAAATTCAGAGAAACACAAAAGAAAAATATTTAAAGCTAATAATGACCGATGATACAAAAATTTAAACAGAGAATCAGATAGCGATAAACAAAGCAAAAAGAGTTACTGGACATTTCTGAGAACCTTCAAAAGAAGGGACGAGAAGGTATTGATTCACTGTTGAAAACACTGATCTTACCAAAATTTGAATACTGCTCAGTCTTGACGTCCCCATACAAAAAAAAAAAATAAGTAAAATAATAAACTAGAAGTGCAGAGAAATTTCACAGCCAACATTGATGGCTGCATCATGAGAACTGGGAAAGATTACGTAAATTAAATCTGTTTACGCTGGAAAGAGGAGAAAAATATAACAATTTATATACGGAAAATGATAAAAAAAACTGGTACCTAACCTCAAACTAATCCTAATTAACATCCAAACAACAATGAAAAATAGGAAAGGTAGAATGTGTCGTATTCTCAAACTAAAAGCCCGACAAGGAACAACCTCAACACTGAAGGAAAATAACTTGATTGTCAGGGGGCCAAGACTTTTTAACCAGTTTTCAAAAGACCTCAGAAATGTCACAAGCGTCAAAGACTAGATAAACAGGTCGGTACCAGATGAGCCGGGTGTGCTTAGTGTAGTGTATTGGTTTTTTAATAAAGATAAGATAATAATGTACAATAAAAATTAAATGGAATAAAGAAGAAAATAATGTTTAATAAGAAATTTAATTATGGTTTGTACGTAAATAAAGAATGAATAATGAGTTGTTTGAAATTAAGAATATAAAATGATAGTTGGCAACATCTGAGATGGACCAGAAAAAATAGTGAAATGCCCAATTCACTCTTTGGGCGGAATGTTCTCGATTAGGTGTTCTTCGTATTAGAATGTTATTGTTCATTTAAAATATTTAATTGTGTCTCTCTCCGCGATTAAATTGTTAACGCTAATTCCGCCCTCGCATTACCCCGTTCATCTAAAGTATTTCGGCATAAATAAAAAGTCAGTAAATAGTAAATAAAAGTGTGTAATTTATCCCCGGTCCCTTTACTTTGTTCGAAAGTTTAATGGCGGTCCCGTAATTCCTGTATTTCAGATAAACAAATTTTTGTTTTTATAACAAATTTAGCTTACTTTGAGGTCTCACACACTTTACATACGGCAAGCAAATAAACTCAAGCAGTTCGAATCGACCCAGTATAAATTAGTGTCTTTAACCATTATTTTTCGACTCTTAACAAAAACCTGAACATTACACTTATCTACCTTAAAATTACAAATCTACCTTAAAATTATACATATATGATGTTCATGTGTCGGCTTGAAACCCTTACTTATATATATCCAGCCAAAGAATAATCTTAACTGCCTACTAGATACTGGAAAATTTTGTTACTTATTTAATCTTTTGCAATTCGCTACTATATACATATATATAGACCTAGAAATGAGTTATATATATGCTCCAAACTTTTAGCTCTACCGTATAAAATATGCATGGCAATTTAATTACATCTCAAACAATTGAACTCCATATATGCTTTAGTTACTAATTATTATTATCACAATTTTTATTAATGCCGAAAACATAAACACAAAACAATTTTTAAACACAAAATAGGCAGGCTTTATAAAGAGTAATAAAAGTTGAAGAGAAAAAAAAGAAATGAGCCATCGGACGGGATTTCTAAATTTTAAATAAGTCTCTCCACACGACTGAAGAAAACGAAATCTGAAGAAAACGCAATCATAAAGATGCTATATAAAAAAAATATAAACATTTAACTGAAGCAAAACTGAGTCGAAAAGGTTAGAACAGTTTTTGAAAATAGAGCGCGCCATCTTCAATTATACACTGCCCAACACCAATTTTGCTGATTTAATTCTAACACCTGTTTTTAGGTAACTTTGGTGTGCTGATTTTAAAAAATCACCTTAGTTTTTGCCTATCACGTCAGGTTTTCGAGCAATCAAATACGGATATTTTGGAGATATCGCATTTTGGCAGGGTTATGCCCAATTTTTTTTATTTTCAAAAAATAAGTTTTTACATACTTAGAATCAGCATGGAAAAGTAAACAATTGTGCAGGGAGTGAACTTTAATATACAATGGTAATATTGACACATAAAGTGATTAAAAGTGTTTAAATAAGCAAAAAATTAATCCATATTAAACCAAGCACGGGACCAGTTTTCTTAACATTGTCTTTTTCGTGTTTTCTTACTTTTCAGTGCTGATAAATTTTCTCTTATAGGACTTCCTAGAATGAGAGATGTCAAGACAATCTCTTTGCAGGCTCCAGCAGTAGTCAGCCATCATATGGGTATCCCATCTTCCTTGGTATCGTTCTTCCATCACTTTGATATCTTGGTGGAACCTTTCACCTTGCTCTTCACTAACATCAGCAAGATTTTCTGGAAATTTATCCAGATGACTGTTGAGATAGTGAACTTTAATGCTCATGTTGCAACCCAACTGCTGAAAGTTTACAAGTAACGTCACTAGCGGAACCGGCTGCTCTCACTCCGCCAATGGGAAATCTCTCTCAGATCATGACGACACGCTCACACCTGGGGAAATCACAGATACCCAAGATTTTAATATGTTGTACATGACCTTTAGATTTAATGCACAGATTTGCGTATTCCACAGATAAAATTTTAACAGCAAAACAGCTGTTAACAGGTCTCAAAAATCATCAATTTTGATAAGCGCCCTTCATGGATCACCCAAAATAGGCGTATTGCATTGCACGAAAACCTGATGTGATGGACAAAATCTAAGGTGATTTTTTAAATCAGCACATCAATATTATCCAGAAACAGGTCTTAGAATTAAATCAGCAGCAAAAAATGTTTTTTTGTTGGGCAGTGTTATAGATACAATAAATTTTTAAGGAATCGGAATCGGAATTTGCTTGCAATTGAGGTACACAATGCATTTTATTGTTTAATTTACGTAAACAGAATATCTACTAATTTTATAAATACGAAAAAAAGGGTAGCAATGTATTTGGCCGAAATATAAGGCTCATACAGAAGACGTGGGAATGCCCTTCTTTTAATTAATTTAAAGGGACACCGCTCGCCACCAAAAATGTCTTTCCTTCTTATTTTGTCCTTTAACTATTTGCTCTTTCTTCTATTCTCAGTCTTTACTCTCGTTTTCTCTTTGTGTCTTATTATAAACGAACGCGGGTAGCTCGCTTGAACCGGTGGGCGCTATTTAACTTTCGAACAATGCAAAGGGACCCAGGATAAATTACACACTTTTATTTACTACTTTAGACGAACGGGTAATGTGAGGCCAGAATTAGCGTTAACATTTAATCGCGGAGAGAGACAAAATTAAATATTTTAAACAATAACTTTCTAATACGAAGAACACTAATCGGGAACATCCCGCCCAAAGACTGAATTGGGCATTTCACTATTTTTCCTGGCCCATCTCAGATGTTGCCAACTATCATTTTATATTCTTAATTTCAAACAATCCATTATTCCTTATGAACCTTATGTTGTTTCGTGTGTTGGTCTCTCTTCACACGGAGGTCAAGCTGGTGGCCCCGCCTCTAACATCTTTATTCATTCTTTATTTACACACAAACCATAATTAAATTTCTTATTAAACATTATTTTCTTCTTTATTCCATTTAATTCTTATTGTACATTATTATCTTATCTTTATTAAAAAACCAATACACTACATTGGCTATGTGCGATGGAGATTGCAAGAAAGCAACTGGCTCCTCCATCAAGCCAGGCCTAGAGGTGGAGCTACCAGCTTGACCTTCGTGTGAAGAGTGACCGGCGCAAAGAACTTTTACCAGGTTTATCAGGTTTTATATATATATAAGTGGTGTCAGCTCAAGTACGGACGCTCATCATAAAATTCTATCAATGTTGGCATTGGAATGTTATCCAAAATTTCACAATATGCCCTGGAAATCATTGTATCCTTTGCAGACGATGATGGCCCTGGTCCAAACCATGAGAAACATGCCTACACCATCACAGTGCCAGGGCTACGTCGTGGCCAGTGTCGTAACACTGTTTCTTGCTAGATCAGCGAAGTTAAGCGACATTGGATGTGGGTAGTTACATGGATGACCGTCCTCTGTGTCCAGATGATGTAACGATCCGTGGTTCGGATCTCATGTAAAGCTGTAGTTCCCTCCATCATATGACCTTAGATCTTGCGAATGAGGTTAAACAACCCCAAAACACACACGTACTTAATGATCAGGAAAATACACTGAGGATCGAAACGTTCTCCAGGCTGTCACCATAGCCAGACCTTGCCGTTGAATGCTAACATTATGCAGCGGGACTCCACAGGACACATTTCTACTGTTATATTCACAAGTTTCGATAAACTTTGTATTGGCTGTAATCATCGCTTTGCATTCAGAGTCGTGATGTCTGGCCTGTGGGCATGCAGCTGTCATTCCTAGAATCCTTTTTGCGTGCATTTGTTTCCTACTTACATTTAACATACTTGTCGAAAAAACTGTAAGTTCATTGATCTCCTGGGTAATGAATTTTAGGTTACACATTCAGGGTTTCCTCGCCACAAGTTTCCTTACTTATATGAACTTGTAAAAACACACAAACCGAACAATCCCATATGCCAGTAATTAGTACGATTAATTCTGTTTCCTATAAGTTGTCCAAATGGTTCGTCAAACTCTTATCTCCTCTTCTTGGTACGGTCTCTAATTCTCATGTGATTAATAACCAAGATTTAGTTAACAAGTTAAATGCTATTCAATGTCCTACTAATTTCTAGTTAGTAAATTTTGATGCTGTAGCTTTATTTACTGAAGTATCAATTAATGATTTATTGCAATTTCTCAAGGAGAAACTGACTGATTGATGTGAACTCATTAATGTCTCTTATTGAGCTATGTATTCAGAAAATATATTTGAATTTCATAGTAACTTTATTGAGCAAGTGTTTGGAATGCAAGTGGGTGGGCCCCTTTCTCCGGTTTTGTCCAATTTATACATGGAATGTTTTAGACAAAATTATTCAATAATATTGTTAACTTTGATCTAAAATGGCTGCGGTATATAGACAACATTTTATGTCTGTGGCTCACTCGTTTAAATGTTCATGAAATTTTGAATAGTATCAAGAGCTTAGTGTCCCCTATTAAATTCACTTTAGAAATTGTAAGGGATAATTCTATTCCATTTCTTATATGATTATTCACAGAAGTACCAATGGCTTTGAATTTAAAATTTATCGGAAGCCTACCGATAATAATTCCTATATGCATTTCTTCTCCAACCACCATAGTTCCGTTAAACGAGTTATATTCATTTTGATGTTCCTAAGAGCCTTGAGAATAGTTATCTCAGAAAATTTAGATACTGAATTTAGCAAGTTGTTTTATATTGGAAGTAAGTTATGTTATCCAAATTATTTCTTGGAGAATTGTTTATATAAAGCTAAGAAATCTTTTTATAACACTAACGAAGAGAAGAAAGACTTTAAAAACATTGTGTTTGTCATATTATAAAACTTTCATTCACCTTACTCACATGCTTGGGGCGTAGGAATTAATGTTGTGTTTACTTACAATAATTTATTAATTCGTAATACACGTGTGAATGTCCCTGGATGTATCTATTCAATTAAATGTAGTGCTTGTAATTTAGTATATATTGGTCAAACATGCAAAACTCTGGCCAGTAGATTCAAACAGCATAAATATTGTATTTGCACAGCTAATGAATCTAAGTTTGTTCATGTATGTAATAATCATGCAGTTGATTAGAATTATTCATGTGTCTTGTTTAGAAATAATAATAATAATAATAATAATAATAATGAAAAATATATAATTGAAGCAGTGTGCATTAAACATATAAGTAATTTTAATGTTAGTTCCGGCATATATAAACTTGATGGTTGTATTTCCAACCTTATTTTTAATCAGTGTAAAGCAGTTTCCCACCATCCTTCAATAATCCGAGGGATTAGATCTTTGGTGAGAGGTTTCTGATAAGACATTTACACTGTACAGTACATAAGCAGGGCGGACTCATCTGTAATTTCAATTTCCCTGAAAAGGAGTTAAAATATACTCGAAAGTACACGGACTGAATGTTTAATTTTTCCTCCGGATTATTTCAGAATAAAGAAGTTCACGCGTTTAACGTGAATCTCACTCATATCTATATATCTATTTATCTATCTATCTAGCTCATATATATATATATATATATATATATATATATTATATATACACATATGTAAAAATGAACAATGAACAATTCCTATACCATCATTATATGGATTCATTGTCTTCATGCAGTACTTATGTTTGTATGGTTTTTATGTTTGAATGTTCATTTTTACATAAGAAACCAAAATCGCCTAAGCGAGTTTTGGATATATTTTCGATTTGTACTTCTTTATTCATTACTGTATTTCTCTAATTCATCTTTTCTAATAATGACTTATACTGTACGTATAACATAATGTGAATAACTATGACGTCATAAAGTAACTTAATTCTCTTCATGTTTTCCATACCTTGAACACTGAATCACGTGTTTAATATTTGGACATCTTCCGTATTCAATGTATGGTAAATTCTTTAATATAAAAAACTTCATTCTCTATACGTCATTATTTATTTGTGGTGTTATGTAGTATAAATTTAACTATTATTCAACCATATTCATCTATACGTCCATATCTTATCTTGACCATTATCCTATATCAATTTTATGAAATATTCATTATTTCTCGTGTCAGTCTGTGAAATGCAAAACTTTATGCATTCGTTCGAAATCATCCAAATACGTTCTCGTGTATTCTTTTTTTTTATTCTTTTTAATTTTTATTTTTAATTATTTCGCCTCCCGCAATGAACTCGAAAATGTTGAGGCAAGTGATCGAATACCACTAACCAGCATAAATCGAACATCTGAAAACGAAAAATCTCCTCTCGCTCTAATTTCAATTTATAATACATTATCATGCGTTGTTAAATCATGTGTGTCATGTATGTATAAATTATCTCGTATGTGCCCATGTACATTGTGTTGTACTAATAACCATATATAAATATAAAAACACTGTAAGAATTGTAAGTGACTAATGTACTTAATAATGTAATTGATGTAATGTACTTTAATAAAATTGCATTTAAATGTAATCATTTAATATAATGTAATGTAATTTAATAACGACAATTAACGATAATAAGCGAATGTGAATTAATTGGTAATTGTAATCGTAATTGTAATGATGAACCAAAATTACAACGTACTCAATGATGTACTTAGATTGTACTTATGTACTACTACGAAATTATATCGCCTTCAGAAATGTATACTCGGCAAAAATACGATTAGTTTATATTTTGTTTTTTTAAATTTTTATTTGGAATCTTTCATCTGATCATGTGTTTAAAAGGGGGGAACTTAACCTTCAACTGCATTACCCCAACATTTAGATTTATATGATACATGTAATTGCAAAATTAACTTCACTTCATTACTGCACTCCGCTTTGGTCACTACTACGAGGCTCCCTTGTTAGCAGCCTCGCTGCGAGGAGGGGGCAGAGGCCCCTTGCCCTCCTTAATTTTTTTAGATTCCGGCCTGAGCCATGGTCGAAAGAGGTCGCACCTCTACCCCTGTAAATTCACAGCACTACCTGTACATTTTTAGAAGTAAATTACAGTGAGGGAAACTTTTTATTTTTCCCCTTCGAGTTTGCCTCTCTTCAGAGAACTTAGTAAAATAAAGTAGAGAAAATAGATCCCGATAAGTTATAAAAAGAAAATCGGCGAACCTTCAGAGAAAGCATCAGAGTATTATAGAAAGAGAAAAAAGAAATGAGAGAAAAATTAGAATGTTATAGAAGAAAACTATCGAGAGAAATATCTGTTGCTGCCTCCTAACCAGAACCCCCGTCGATTCGAACCACCCCAGGGCAATAGACGGAGGGGTTATAACATAATATATATATATATATATACAGTATATAAATCTCACTCACATTTATATATCTCTCTATCTATCTAGCTATATATATATATACACTGTATGATGAATAAAACCACGAAGGAAAGGAAACACAGAGTGGTGCTCAAGCGCTTTCGTCTTTATTTTAATTATTTATTTATTAAAACTCATCGTATAAATCCATACCATCTGAGAAAAAAATAAATACGAGATAAATTTCAATAACAGACATTGAATGAAAAAACAAATGACAGAAAATAAATATACGAGCAAAATAATAATAATACACACCTTAAACGATGGAATAATCATCCAAAAATAGTACAGGAGAAATTTTATATAAATTTTATATATATAGTCTTCCGTCCACTTGTAGATTGTGCTCATGTCGGTTTGTAGAGATCCTATATCCTCAAGGTTTCTTATTTTTCTACTGATCTTTGTGTCATCGGCAAAGAATATTACTGTGCTGTCTCTGGTAACGTCCTCACCTATGTCAGTTAGCATAATTATGAAGAGTAATGGTGCTAATATTGTTTCTTGTGGTACTGAGCTGAGGAACTCTGATTCTGATGAAGATATTCCTTGTACTGTAACGACTTGCCGCCGCTCTCTAAAGAAATTATATCTCCATTTCCCTACTTTTCCTGTTATTCCTAAACATTTCAGTTTATGTATTATGATTCCATGGTTACACTTGTCGAACGCTTGGGTAGTAGTTGGACGGGGGACCGTTTTCAGATGTTGTAGCGACCCATGGTTAGGATTCCATAACCAATGTAACTTAATCTAACATAACCCATGTCCAAAATGGGGAAAGTGCAAAAATGAAGCCGAGGGTAGTATGCGTGCAAATATATAATAATGCAAAATACTTGAAGGCACCATGACAGAGCGTGCAAGTGGGCATTTCACTCATTCACCCTATTAGTCTTTTGGGGGCAGTGCTTGGGGATCATGCATATAAAAGTGAGTATTTTCAGCTGGAACTCACAGCAGTTATTTTCACCAGTGAATAAACAAACACATTCCCTCCGTCATGAGTTAGTCAGAACTTTACAGTTTACCGGCCTTATATGAAGACAGAGACACTGCCGCGGTGTCTACAATTAATAATTTTAATTCAACCGATGGAGTCGGATTATTTCCAACGCAAACCGTTGATGATATTTACAATGACACTCCTTACGATCCGGCGCAATGGATTGCAGTTGAAATGTAGGTGTAAAAATTTATGTACCTGTATTTCTATTTTTTATGGCCTATACTTAGTCGGGAACTTGTTATTTATTTTAGTGTTCCTGTCACTAGACGAATGCTCTTGAGTACCGTTCTGTGTTTCGATTACTTCATCATATATATATATATGGAGGGTTGTAGTAATTTATTTTCATCTCATTACATTTTTGTTGTAAAATGATTCAGCAAAATAGCAGGTATTCTCCATTTTTAATTATAGATTAGTATGCATTAGTAATTAATATTATGGTAAAGTCCTGTTTTGATATTTCTATTCATCAAAAATCGTTGATTTTTTAACTTATAACAATCAAGACTCCTTTGCAAGTTTTAAATAATTTTATTTGAAATGTGAACTTATTCAGCATTTTCTTTTAAAGGGTCACAAACTTCCCTGAGCGGTTCGAAGATATTTGATACTTCACATTATAACTCTTCTTTTTTATGAAAAGAAAATGAGTTTTTATTAAAAAAGATTCAGAAAAATGTATGAACTAATGAAATAAATTTAAAATTAGCCTTTCTCTTTAAAGGTACGATGAGGAGCTGACTCGTGTTATACAATCTTTTCGTGATAGCAATGAAGAAACGCATGCCGTGGACCTGAATATGGAGGTAGAAGTTTTACCGCGAAGTCAACCCAGCGATTGCCACATCATCAACAAAATAATGTCAACTTTTTTCTTTTTCTTAAGTTTCGGGTAAGAGCTTTTTTCCTTTACATGTGTTTCGGGTAAAAAGAAGCCTCAGTGTATTTTCCTCAATTTATTAAATGATAGAAATCATATTTTACAAAATAGTACAATTTTTTATATCTATCTTAAATTAGTTTCCATTACATTTTAAATAAGCTACAGAATACAAAACTAACATTATTGGAGACAACATTGATGCAAATATTCATTTTATATATACGTGCAAAACATCATATATCACATTGAGTGCGCACAATCGGAAAACGGCTTTTTATCTGTCTGCATACCATTTGATCATTCCGCTCAGTGTGACACGGGTCGAATAACTTAAAAATTTGTAAATTCCTTACCATGTGACATGTGCATGAGAAATGAAAGGCAATACATACTACATACGTTACTAAAGTATCCCTGTGGAATCGATAAGGATTCCATACAATTTCGAGGATATGCAACTGCTCGAGAAATTTTACAATAACAGGGTCACTCCAGGGATGAGTCCCGAGTGAATTAAAATAGTACAGGCGGTCCCTATTTTTAAAATAGATAGCTATCCAATGAATCGCTTCACCACCAATAACATCGGTATTCACAATAAGACTACCTCAATCTCTCGTAGTTGTCAGTTTCAATGTTTCATTCTTCGCAAACACACCGATAAATTTGGGCGCGTGATTCGTTCACTAGTCATTACTCTCTGAATGTATTCACGTCCATTTAAAAGTTAATGACAACGCCCCTAAATCTGTCAACTTCTATTAGGGCTTGTGACTCGAGGTATACTGTCCACTAATAGGCGCGTCTATCGGCTTGGATATTCCAATCTGACTGAGATGTTTCCACTCTGTCGTGGACTTAAGTGTGTATTTACACTAGCAGATAATTGAGGTGTGATGTCAAACGGATAAAGGTTAAATTGATCGATGAATTCTTTCTGCGTTACCCCAATCTCCAGCTCATCACAAGCACCTGCAATATGGGCCAGATTACTATATGCTCTCGCGCAAAGCGGGAACACAGCGTCTGATGAATAATCCATATCCATAGCCCCGCCAAGCAACGCCATTGACGTATAGATATATTTTTAAGGCCGAAATTCTCGAAACTAAAGGCACTCTTTTTATTTTCCATTCACCGAAGCCTGGTCCTGCATTCCAATTAATATCCTTTTAGGTAGAACTCCCAGGCAGGACGGTATTTTCTATCTGTTTCGATGCCAACCCTGCTGGTACCGTGTATAGTTTGATTTGTACTCTGTTAATTGGGTATTTTACTGTGACACGTAGAAAATTTTTCTCAATTTCTATTTGTTTAGGCGAATTTAATTTCACACGGCGTACGCGAAGGTATGTTTCCATAATATGAATCACCACGGGCTTTGCACCTCTTCTTGATCAGCTCACAGATTTAAACAGATCTCAGGATTCGTGCGGGCGAGCTTTATTTTCATATCGACCCCATTCACAAGCAACTTCTCCTGGAATGTGAAGTCTGTATGCAGCCATCCAAAACACTCGTATATCTTTTTAGAATTTTTAAATTTGTCCTTTATACTACTTTCGTCTTTAGCTTGATAATAGCCCTCGGCACTTAAAAAGGTATCCTTCGCTTCTTTGGAAAAGTTCAGCACATTTTCCAGATAGGCTCGTAGGTGTAGTATCCCGTTCCTGCCGATATGTTGACCTGATTTAAATATACATAACACTGGTTGAATATGGAGTGCAGAAAGTTTGTTTCAGGGTATACAGCATATTTGTCATCGCAGTCCGTTCCATCAGAATGGGCTATACGTAGTTTACGTACATGTACACACAGCTTGGATCAAAAACTTAAGGGTCTGAGCTGGGTATCACGAATTCTATTGAGCACTCGGGGAACTAATTGTGTTTAACGGGTTAATTGTAATAAAGTCACTGTGCTCAATAGAAACTTGAGTTGGGGGCATGTCAAAGAGGGACAGCTCCGATTTACAACATTGTCAACTACACGGATGGATGAGGCGTGCCATGACGAGTCAGAAATAGTACCACCCCTCTCGACAAGTAGTAAACAGTCTATGATTCATGAGATCAATGTCTTAGCTTATATCATTCAAAAAATGGTCAACCATAGGTTTCATTCGCTTAGAACACTTCTTTTTCGAGATCCATTTACGTTTAATGCCACGTGCTGGTAATCCCTTCTTCTGGACAGCCATCTTCTTCCCACCACAACGCATTTTTCTCTGCATCTTTGATGATTTCGTCCTGTGTACGCTTTAAGTGTTTTTTAAGAGCTTCTTTAGGTTTAGCCCCAGCCATTATGTCTTCTGCCGTGTTAAGACCTGATTGTAGCGTTTTCCTCCCAAGATATCTGGCACCCCTCTTCAGCAAGGGAACAGCCGTACGTAGTAGGTTGAAAAAATGGATGCAATCCACTACCACGCTGGATCTCACACCTCGATAGACTGTGAAAGGCTTTCTGTCCATTATAACTCAGTGCGTCGAAAGTGCAGCTTCACTGTTAAGCTCCCATCACGAATGGGAAATTTTCCCTCAATCGTTCTATATATACATTGAGATATTGGTTATTAGCTTAGTCGCGACATTCACATAATGGGACCTGTCATATGCAATACTCAAGCTCTTCCCTCTGTGGTTGGGAATGTGAGCAATGGCAGCAGGCGTGCCTGGGTATCCCAACAAACTGGTGCTCCACTATATTGCTGTAAATATAGCACATGTCTGGGGGTGTATAGCCAGCAACCAATTTCTCCAATTTCATCTTATACATTAGGCTGGACATTATGGACAAGTCATGTTGTGCCTCGTGAAAGGTATCTCTTTGGAAGGCAATCGATATCGCCCCTAGGTTATAATTTTGAACAGCCCTTTGTCTTTAATATTTCTGTTAGCCTGTGATTTTAGGATTTTAAGATTTTAGTTTTTTAAACTTACGTTCTAGCCTCACAACATCCTCAGCCACACTATAACGACCCGGACCTCTTGTTACTACTCTACTGCAATACCGTGCATCCCTAATCCGGGCGATACGTATGGTCTCACCCTGAGTTACCCCGGCTGTGCCACACTCATCAAGGTCTCTAAGAACAGTAAAAACGGGTTCTTTATAATCAATATTTAAAAAGAGGGTGTCCAGCTGAATTTCGAATATCCCCACCTCATACGCATCACGACCCAATTCAATGGGGGCCATGGAGTTCTGTTACAAAGTTAGCCAGGGTGTTGTTAGGATGTACAGACAGGGACGAAGAGGACGGTAGTGTGACGTAGAAATGGTTAGACGCCATGTTATATATTAATTAAGCTTCATTATTGCATCAGCTTTTATATAGGTGTTGAAACTTTCTGGGTACCCTACCCATTTCACCAGGTACATTTTTCTCTTTCTTGAGCCTTTGCTTCCTAAAATTTTTTCAATTTTAAACACGTTTTTTCCTAAATTAAATGGCACTTTCTGCAACTCCTCGCCGTAAAAGCCTCCACCGATTTCTTCCCCATTCAAATCTTCAACGTAATATAACATTATCTCGCCTTTAGGTCTCATAACCCTAACTTTAAAAATCTCACGTGTCCAACCTTGCTCAAATCCCTTTGCGAATTTATTACCCGAACGCGACAGCCTTACATAATCATTGATTTTGAAAAGCGCAGAGTGTGGCATGGTTCTACGATTATCTCTTCTGACATCAGGCTTTGTGTGCGTACTTCCTTCTAAAATCTCGCTAGGTGTTGTCCCAATCGTGCGATGGTGTGAGCGGTTGTAGGATGAGGCCAATGATTTCAGAATGTTTAGATATCTGTATGTGTTTTTATGTGAAAAATAGCGGTGTATGCGCTCCTTTATGGTACGTTGAACTCTTTCAGCTAGAGAGGCCTTATGTATAGAAATGGTAGTGTATTAGCTGATATTAAACTGTCAAGATGTTCTGAAAAGCTCAGCCTATAAATTCTTTCCCCATATCCGAACAAAACTAGCCAGGAACCCTGTTTTCTTTCAACATCAACGTTTTGGTGGCTTTAGCAACTGTTTCAGGCGATTTATTTTTCAGAGGAATGAACGACAGGTATCTAGAGAATAAATCTATTATGAATAGGATGTAGCGGTAGCCATCGTTATACACCGAATATCTTTGCATGTCTGTTAAATCCGCCTGCCAAATAGAGTCAATCGATGCCGCTGTTGTCTTGGCTGTTTTAAATCTTTTTCTCACAGTCTTATGAAGTGTATAAGCGTCCTGCTCCCGCAAAAATCCCTCAACATCTTTTTTCCCTAATCCATCATTGTAAACACTTCTGTACAGCCTATCTACGCCTCCGTAAGAGGATGGTGTAGAAATGTCATAATAACGTCTTCTTAATGTGTTAGCCATTAGCGTATTTTAGAGGCACCTGGATAGGGTTGACCGTTGTTGTTGTTGTTTGCCTCTTCTTTCTCCTCTTCAGAGGTGCTACCGCTAGGGGTGATGACGTTCTCGGTTGTGGCACATGCAAAGCATGTTCCAAGTCTTTTAACCCTTTAAGGACGAAAGGTACAAATTGCTAACGTTTCAAATACACGCATTCATAACTTAACCTTACAAAAAATTCAGGGCTTAAAGGGTTAACCTGTTCAGATTTCCTATCATTGTTTCGGGGACATTTATTTGTTGTAGTCTTGCTCTAATATGCTTCCATCCTGATGGTGAGGCCCTATCCCACTTTCTCACCAGATCATGGACGATGTCTACGATATTCGATTCCTGTACCTTTGCTCCTTCCACAATGACCTCACCTGTATCGGTCCACTGTATGTTGGGATCCTCATTCAATACATTATAAAGACTTAAACCTTTATTCCTCAATGTATGTGGGAGACTGCTTTTTAATACATGCTCGATATGTTGTGTGGCCGACCCGTTATTCTTAGGTTAGTCAGCTCTATCGTTCGGCCCCAGGTCCTATGTCGCCATGCTCATCGTTGTCCGTGCTGTGTCTAATAACCACGGGGATCTCTGTCGGATTCTTATAATTTTCGTGATCGTGAAGAAATTTCTGCAGAGCTTCTTGGTATAAGATTCTTTTCACTGTTTAACAGGACTAAAAATCCCTCTTCCATTCTTTTAATCCTTCTTTTACGGGGTTCTAGAACCGTGTCTGGACTCTTTGATCTTTGCAGTGAAGCAAACACCTCGTGTGGAATCACTACCACTTTCTTCATTATGCTAATCTCGTCAGTAAAGGACCAAAAACTGAAAATAAGATGGGTAGGAATGACCCTCCTTTTTTTAGAACAATTCTTTTTTTCTTCCCCACAGTCTGACTTTTACGAGCGAGTGTACGTATTATGTTCTTGTAACGGCGTAGGCGAGCCTTCTGAGGGGGCTTCATTGATACATTGCATTTTATAACGTTAAGACAGATTTCACAGATGCATTTTAAAAGGTCCAAGTCGATATTTTTAGGAAACATCTTTTGCATTGCCCGGGACAGTCGATGATAGATTTTTATTCATTCATAGTATTTCTTTAGCCTCTTTGTCATTCTGGAATATACACCGTTTCAGGCTCATTTGGAAATATCTTCATTCTTAGAAACACCCTAAACGTGCTTCGCGGATGAAGGTCACAAAGCAAATATCCGTAACGCTGACTTGTAGCTTCTTTATAAACCTCCAGAAACTCCTTACGCCGATTCGGGAACATTTGATTGGCTAATACCCCAATTTGTGATACCTCTCTACGTTGCGCGAATAAGGCTAGATATTGTGTATTTAACGAGACATCGCGCATGTATCTATTTTTGAAAAATAGATTCTGATTGATGAAGAACACGCTTATGTTAAGATGGTGAGAGAACTGTAAATGTCTCGGCAAACGTTTTATCCATCTCCAACATGAGATCTCAATTACTATGACTGTATGTTCATTTCGCTTTAACGAATTAACGTCATATACACCTTTGTGGAACAAAATATCATCGTGGTACTCGTTGAACACTGATTGATACGTCGAATAGCACCATATAACTTTATGCAGAAATTTTGAGATCTCTCCCTTTTCTTTAATGATTTTAAGCATAAACACAGTTTTACTACATCCTGTAGGGCCAGATATAATACATGTGGATAGGTTCGTGAACCTGAATTTTTCTACAGATTCCATCTCTAACACGTCACACTCGTAAGTGGGTCATTTACAAAATATAATAAAAATTTAAGTGGTGTTCCTTATATTCTAGTCTTGTTTTTCCTCTTCTTCTACAGAACCGTGAAAGACGATGAGGTACAGCATCATGTCCCCATCATCGATATTACAGACGACCCCGATTACAGTGTAGTTGTGTCACAGACTCCACCCCCGCTAACGAGCCCACACCAGCGACACCTGTAACACGCGTGCCAGGAGTGCACCGGTTGTTAGACCCCCAATAATATGTAGAGCCCCAACCCACTACGTTTTACGACACAGCCCCCACAATAGTTCCTTCCTCAAATAAAAATGTACCCCCTTATTCCTGTTCAATTCTGGGTACGTCCTCCACATCAGCAGCAGCAGCAGCTTCTCGTGCTTTAGAGGAAGGTATAACATTCGAGTTGGTGCGCACCGCCACCCCCACCACAGGCCTGACTAGAAATCGGTATATAGTCAGGGTTGATCCTGGATCAATGTATAGCAATGGTGTTGAGCACGGACTACCGCGCGTAGTAGAACGCATTGTAGAGTTTGCCCTTCAGAACCGCGACAAACGTGAAGTCAGGATGAGGCTGTCCTTCCGGTTCGGTTCAGACGACGGGGATGTAGATGATTCTTGGGTAGTAATACCATTCAGACGCTTGTCGGTTGTAGATATAGAGTATATATTAGGCCGTATAATGCAGGCCTCTCAAAGTAGTACAGACTTCAATATGGACAACTTCACTGTTGATATGGACCGTGTGTTCCGTGTTGCGGGTCATAGTGCCACACCTTATACTCTTAACATCAATTCTCAGACTATTTATAGACGGCATATAAACGCCGATCTGGGTTGCTGCTTTATAGCACTAGTCTTGGCCGGTATGTTTACTGTACTAAATACATGGACACAAAAAATTTGGTTGCCCACGGTTGTGCAGCGTGCTCGTGAACTGGCTTCAGATTGCAAGCTTGAGTTTGATTGTAATATGGGTCCTGAAGAGCTGAGAAAAGTAGAGTAGGAAATGGGGTTGTATTTGGAATGGATGAACGTCGTAGGACTTTGTATGTTTTTAAAAGCAGTGTGAGAGATCGTACAAGACCCCTAATTATTTTAGGATTGTCAGGTTCAACGTATCTCCCCATCCGCAATATAAGGGCTCTTTACGCGAGTTATGATAACAGTTGAAAATATGGAAGGCATCATGATTTGTAATGGGTGTCTCGAGTTTGCGGATGAGATAGTGAAACATTGTAAGAATTGCCACATGGTATGTGCGCATTGTAAAAGTTCCAAATGTGAAAGCCGTGTTGTTGAAGCTGAGAAGAGGGAATGTGATGTATGCAAACGCACATTTTTTAAATAATAACTGTTTTGAGCTCCATAAGTCAATTGGCACGTGCAGGAAAATGAGAATGTGTGAATGTGGTATGTTTCATATGATGGATAATTGGGGGAATTTCAAGCATAAATGTGATGAAATTCACTGTTCTACATGACATGAGAAATATAAGGCGGTTGGAGTAAAGCATGTATGTTATATGAAAGACGCTAAGCCTAAAAATAGACCTTGTATAACTGTGTATTACGATATAGAAACTTATACGATTGCTGAAACCAAAGAGGTTATCCCACATCTGTTTGTAAGCCAGACTCTCTGTGATGAGTGCATTGAGATCGAGTATGATGAGTGTCAGAAATGTGGTAAACGGACAAACGTTTTTAAAACGATTGCACACGACAGTCCCGTGAAACCCTTTGTGTCCTATATTGTCAAGTTAGCGGACAAGTACCAAAAAATGACTGTATATTCTTGCCCATAACGGGGCAAAATTTGACACAGTTCCTTTATAAGGGGCTGCTTGAGCACGAGTCATCTGAGATATTTACAGGTGATCCCTTGAAACGAGGAAACAAGCTTATACAGATGGAAATAGAGGTAATGTACAGTTTAAAGACACTTTATTATTCATACCTTGTAAATTAGCAAAGCTACCCAAGGTAATGGGCGGAGCCGCCGAAGTTTCAAAAGGATATTTCCCTTACACATTCCTCACTAGCGAAACTTTAAGTTACGCAGGACTTCCTCCACCAAACATTACTTTAACCAAGAAGGTATAAGTACAAGTGAACGTGAAGATTTTGCCCGCTACCAAACAATTTTAATGAATCTAATCCTTACAATATAGTTGATGAATGTGAGCGTTATTGCGTGAAAGATGTGTGCGTGCTTAGAGTATGTTCCCAGGCCTTTAGAAGGATATACATAGACCGGTTCAAATGTGATCCGTTGCAAGTCGCAACCACGATCGCCATTGTTCTTTACGGTGTTCAAGAACAATTTCATGCCTAAAGACACCTTAGCCGTCATTCACAGAAACATTTCCGGCAGTTATGGGCACAAGGCTATTTACTGCCTCATAGGCGTATAAATAAAGCACGCCCGCAACACGGGGAAAGTACCCTTGAAGGTTAATGGTCCTGTTTTTTGGGTCGATGGTCTAAGCCACTGGTGGGAAGACTGTATACTCCTTTAATGGTTGCTGGTGGCACGGATACCAACGTCGTGAGTATGGAATCGTAGGAGATATCCACGGTAGATCTCCTGCCGACAGTCTTGCATGAACACGCACCCGCGATCAGCTTATAGGAGCCCAGTTCACTCACAAGGTCTTGTGGGCATGAGTATGATGGGCGGCTGGAAACAGATGGACAGTACCGTGAAGAAATAAACACGATCAAGCGTTCAATGGTGCTGGATCCTCTCAAATGCAGTGATAGCTTGTTCGAAGGGCGTACAAATCCCTTCAAGCTATACTTTCCGTCTATGGAGGGCATGGAACTCCATTACTACGACTTCTGTTCTTTATATCCCTACGTGATGAAGAACAATCCGTACCCCGTAGGTGCACCTGAAAAACTGGTGGGACCTTACAAGCCCACCATCGAGGTGTTCTCAACAAATTTGAACAAGTACTATTTCGGTCTTTCTTTCGTAGATGTGCTCCCCCCCCACCTCGCGATTTATGGATGCCGATCTTACTCGTCGTTATAGACCATAAGCTGATGTTTCACCTGTGCGTGAAATGCGTAGAAGAACAATGGGGCTTGTAATCACACACTCAACCAGCGCAAGATCAGAGGCGTATATACAAGCCCTTAGCTGTCCCTAGCCATTCGCCTTGGCTACATAATATTGAAGATATATGAGGTGTGGAGGTTTCAGAGGCTACCCAACCTTTTCACGCCATATACGAACACTTTTTTGAAGGATAAGGTAGAGGCATCAGGGTATCCGCGAGGAGTTGATACCGAAGATGAAAAATCGGCTTATATTCAGCGTTACAGTGACCATGAAGGGATACAGCTTGATCGTTCCCAAATTGTAAAGAACCCGGGCAAGCGCTTTAGTGCAAAGTTGTGTTTAAACGGTCTTTGGTGAAAATTTGCACAGAAAATTTGTCGGGATTATGCCAACGCTCCCAACAAAGAGGTCATGGAGATCATGAATGTTGGTAATACGTACATAATAAAGTACAACATTATCGAATTGGTGACAGACACATCGCGTGTTATAAACATACTTGTAGCCAGCTTCACAACGGCCTAAACACGCATCAAACTTTGGGGTCTACTGCATTCTCTTGGGCGGAGGGTTCTGTAAGCTGATACAGGTAGTGTGATATTCACAGTGAGGGAGGGTGAATACATGCCGCCTATTGGTGAATTCCTCGGAGAGATGACTGATGAGATAAAGGATGAGTATGGAGACATCGCATACACCGACTCTTTTGTTTCAACAGGTCCATAAGCTTATAGGGTACGGGTGAGGGTGGGGGAGGATATGAAATATTTCGAGAAGTCTAAGGATATCACGCTTAATCAGGCGAACCGACGCGACGGGTCGTTAACTCTGACTCGTTGAAGGATCTAGTGTGCTTAGAAGATGGGGACGACCAGCCACCCCAACTGACTGTGGGGACCCAAAATTTTCGGGCGCAGAAGCTTTGTGGCGTGAAGGAACTTAGAGGTACGAAGGTATGCCGTAACACCTATAGGAAACGTTACCAGGTGCCTGGTACCTATGATACCATACTCTTAGGATACCATAATCCTTGATTTTATATATACATATACAGAGGGTGATCAAATTATTAGAGCCACCCCTTGAAAAACACATTTTCATTATATATGGTGTTTTTATTTTAAATAATAACCTTTTAAGTATGCAGACAGTATTCCAAATTGTTAACACATGTAGTGTTCTCTACCTGAATAACAGAAACTGGGGATAGGGGTTAATTTGGGGAGTAGGGGGAGGGGAGTATGTGAAAAGTGGGTTCAGTAGTGTTTCAGCTGTGAACGTGGAAGGTTGTGTCAAGTGGTCAGGTGCGTTAAGTGTATGTTAAGTTAATGATAAGTTATTATATTTAAACCATTGTACGTGGAATATGCACTCATACACCCATATGATATTGTTTCTCAACAACGTATTGCGATTCATTTTATTAAATTAGGGTTTCTTTACAGAAATAACTTTTATGTACTGTAGGCTACCCAACATGGGTAAGAAATGTGATCTATCGCCAAAGAAGAAAGGTAGAATGCTCTCGCTGCTGACTGCAACTGATTATTCTCACAGAAAAATAGCCCGAGAACTGAATGTGTCACGTGCAAGTGTTGACAGGATCGCATCAAAAATTAAAGTTGAAGGGGATAATCCAGAGCTGACTCCAAAAAGAAAGGGTAAATGTGGTCGGAAAAGGATAACTAACCTAGAGCCGACAGATGCATTGAAAAGAAACTAGTAAATAATAGAAGCACTACTAACAAACTTAAATTGGAGCTGGAGAAGGAAAACATCAACATTTCGACAATGACCTTAAGAAGGCGTGCCAGGGAATGTGGATTGAGTAGTCGCCGGCCAAGGAAAACGCCAAAATTGACTCCAACAATGATCAAAAATCGCTTAAAGTGGGCTAAATACTACTCATAGTTCACTGTAGATAACTGGAAATCGGTAAGTCACAATATTTTAGTGATCTTGTATGCTTATTTTGAGTAAAATGTATTATTTTGATATTTGTATGACAAGGCACATTTCATTTTGGTTGCAATTATTTCTTTCTCTTTTCATTTGCAGGTGTTTCAGTGACAAATCCACATTCCAAGTCATGTCTGATAAATCACAGTACGTTAGGCGACGTGCGTGAGGAATATCGACTGTGTCGTAAGTACGGTTAAGCATCCAACATCTGTCATGATATGGGCAGTGATAAGCGGTAAAGGTACTGGACGAATTTACATCGTTGAGGGTACTCTGAGGCAGGACCAATGCCGAAAGGTTTTGGAAACAAGACTTATTCCACAGATCGTCAACTGATTTCCAAATGGTGAGCCATTCCATTTTATGCAAGATTCGGCCCCATGCCACACTGCAAATTCAGTTAAAAGTTTTCTGGCTGCAAAGAATATTCCTCTCGTGGATTGGCCAGGAAATTCTCCGGATATGAACCCTATCGAAAACCTATGGGAAATAGTAAAGCGTAGACTGAAAGGCGAGGAAATAACAACTCGAATACAGTTAATAGAACGAATAATTGCCGTTTGGAACCGTGATCCTGAGATACAGGCCAGCTGCAAAGCCTGTATAGAGAGTATGCCTAGACGGGTTGCTGCCTTAATTAAAGCCAAAGGAGGACCCACTAAGTACTAAATGTGTTTAATATGACTGTAGAGTGTATATAAATATATTCTGAAATAAAATAAGTGTTTAAATTAGCCAAATTTTACTATTATTAGCATTAGAAATAAACTTATACAAGAAAAACTATTTTTTATGTAGTGGCTCCAATAATTTGATCACCCTATGTTTGTATATATATATGTCTATTTGCTTGTTAACGATATGTTTATTTTATTTATTACACGTATTTGTAAATATATATACCTTGAATAATTCGATGATATGTTTATTAAATAAATCGTGTTTCAATTAGCGTTTCACTTTCTACTGTGTGTGTGTGTGTGTGTGTGTGTGTGTGTACAGGAGAAAGTTCTAAACTCCGCCCCCTGTATGATTGATCAATGATCACGTGACTCCTGCTACTACCTGGGCATATCTCTACCCTGCGTGCTCAGGTAACCGCTGCAAACCCTGGATCTCAGACATGTATTTGACGAAATCCCACGTAGACGAAAAATAGTAATGGCTACTTTTAATATTGCGTGTTCGACGTTTATGAAGTGGTATTCGGCAAAGTGTGAAGATGTGGTGGATACTCAAAGTCTCCCTATTTCACCCTCCTTTCATACTTTTAAGACTACACTGAACCGTGCGAAGCTTGAGGAACAAGAGGTACAAATACTCTACCGCTATTCTGGCGAGAGCATTGCAGGATTTCGTGACACAAGCGATGTATTGAACTATGTTGTAGGACTAAACTTTATAAAAAACGTACATATACCGAGAAGTGGAAGGAACAACACGTGCAGAAGAGAAGCAACGGTTATGGTAGTGAGTCTTGTTGATGAGTGGTGTGACAAGCGATATTATTTCATGTTGCATCATACCGAATATTCGTATCCTGCGGCTGAGAATGTAAATCTTGTCATAATGGAGAATCTGAAGTATTTTTACCACTACATTAATATATATCATGACGAGGTTTGTAGTGAGGTTGTGGCTAAAGGCCTGCGTGAGTTTTTAATAGAATTTAGAGAAGAGTATTGTCTGCTATCAAAAATTGTTGAGGAGATGAATAGAGTCTTCGTGGTAGTTGAGAAGTGGAGTGAGGATCGTTATAAAATACCTGCAGGTGTAGGCACAAGAAGAGCACAGATTAATGATACCCCCTCATATGTCATTGTTAGTACGTTGTGTATAAATAACGATCAGTCATGCATTGATATACGACTGATGTGGAAGAATGCTTCTGATAATAACGTTCTTGTCCCTACGCGAAACCGTTTCATCCTCGACAGAATGTTTGAAATCGTTGGGTTCCGCAAACTAAAGCCTATATTAGGCGCGCGTGTTATGGATATGCTTTATTTTGATACGGTTCTTGAATACACACACACCGCTATGCTCGACGGGTTTACCAAGTGTAGGACTGAACAAGGCGAGAATGGTCTAGAACTGGATGCTTATTTAAAAGGTTTAGACTCTCCGAAATATCATGAATTGGTACAAAGGACTTAAGCGGTACAGGGCTGAGCTCACCGTTCACCCTGAAGAACTATTTCTTTATATAATGAGCAGCTGTAGTTATGATTTAGATTATTTCAACTGCAGCTATGAATTGTGAAGATGAGTTCACGATTGAAAAGCCCGGATCGGTAAGAGTAAACCCCCGATTAGAAAGGAGTGTTTATAAACTTGTATTTAATAATAATGTTGTGGCTAACGATGACCTCTTTGTTGGTGCTTTTGAATGTATTCTGTCCGTGTTTAAAGATGACTTTCCAATCGAATGTAAAGTGGGCACAAAAATAGTATTGAACGAAATGAAGGCCCTTTACATAGAGTAGAGGCATCCCTATAACTTAAGTGGTGAAATAATAAATCGTATTTATTGCATATTGCAAAGCAACAATGATGTAACTGTTGACTCGATCACGTGCGAGTTTAGTGTTTTAGTTAAGCGCAGTAGAACATAAAGTGTATATATTTTGAGGGTTTTGCGTATATTTATTTTCTATATATTTAATTATTTAATACAAATGTGTGTGTGTGTGTATATATATATAATATATATATATATATATATATATACAGTACTCGAAGTGGAAATTTTAAAGTAAGGGTGTGGTCTTCCAAAAATTTTGGTTAGCGTTGCCCCTCATATTTCAAGAACAATACAATTTTAAAAAGGCATTAAAACACGGTAACTTAAGTTTAGTTCAATTATTAAGCATACAAAACCGTATTACATTTTAAAAACTAGCTATTAGTTTTGTCAATTATACGTTGAAAAATAACTTAATATACGGTTAACTTTTTTATTCATGTAAAGGGACATAAAAATGCACTTAGAAATCTCTATTTAATTGCATATAATTGACTACATCAAGATAGTTATATAAAAAAAATTTTGTTTGTGGCATAGAATATAAAAATAGGTATTTCAAATATAAAAATAGGTAATTAAAATGCAAATTTATTCAATAATATTTTTTAAACAAAAAAAAGTGGGGTGCGTGTTTCCCCGCATTTCTTTCCAGCAAAGAAGTAAGGGTGTGCTGCTGACCAATTGAGAGAAGTGGGGGGTGCACACCCCCACGTTGCCGTCCACTTCGAGCACTGTATATATATATTTCTCCTGTACTATTATTTTGATGATTATAGTCCATCGTTTAAAACTGTTTCTTATATTATTATTTTTTTATTATATATATATTGTTCGTTCAACTTGTGTATTTCTTATACTATTATTATTTTTTGATTGTATATATATTCTTCGTTCAATTTGTGTATTTCTTTTACTATTATTATTTTTTATTGCATATATTCCTCGTTTAAACTGTGTATAGAATAAACTAATTTGATTGTGTATTTATTTTCTATATATTTCATGAAATTATTTCCAATACTTCGTCTAAATAAACAGAATAATGTAATGGTGTTTTATTTAATTCTTTTGGTTGTATATATAAACGATATAATTAAATAAATAAATATATATATATATATATATATATATATATATATATATATATAATTATATATAATATACCAAATGGCAGGTTATGCCTTCAAAAATATATGCTTTAATTAAATAAATAGTGCAATCTGGCAACTCAAAACAATAATGTGCACCTGAACAAGCCATTTACGCCTTCTAAGCCAAGTGCAAAGACCAAGAGCTTTATTATGCGTCTGGTGGAGCCAGGCGAAGGATGGTCTCTCTCTCTCTCTACTTCTTAGGTTAGGTATACCCCTTTGGGGGGGTGAGTCCGTCCCACTTTCTCCTCCAAAGCTCTCCCCTTCATGCAACTTGGGGGATAACTTCCATCCCTTGTAGCATACCCCCCTTTTCAACTTCCCCCCTTTGCAACTTTAACCCACTTTGCACCATCACCCCTCCCCCATTTGCAACATTACCACCCTTTTGCGACATTACCCCTCCCCCTTTGCAACATTGATCGACATTTTCAACATTGCAATTGTACTCTCCCTTTTTTTGCCCATACTACTGACGAAGAACAGGCGACGGTGGAGTTTGTTTACGCCGACGCCATCCAGTCGCACTGCAACAGCGACCTGAAATGGCGCCGGAGGGAAGGAAAGAAATCTGAGAAGGGCAAAGATTTAGGGGTAATAAGAAGAGAGCAAGCTCGCCTGGCCAAAAGATCCACCGCCTCGTTACCGGCAATACCACATGAGAGGGGATCCAACAGAAAGAAATACATCGCGCGGAATAAGAAATGAGAAAATGGACTAATTCCTGTATCCGTCGGACTAGAGGGTGTTTAGAGTCATAGGATTCTAAGAACATCAGAGCACTGCGGGAATCCGAAAAAATAAGAAACGAACTCGGAGGAAGAGCACCAATATGATATGGGTTAGAGCTTCCAAAATAGCAAAGAGCTGCGCTGAGTAAATGGAAGTGTCGTGAAGGAAATGAATACTTCGAACGGTCTTACAAGGGAGATGGAAAACCGCCGAAGCGGCTACGCCTATCGGAGAATGGGAGCCATCTGTATAGCTATGAATGGAGGAAGAGTGACAAATGAGGTGTTCACGGGACAAGGACAACAGGACAGTACTAAGGGTGGCCTTTTTATTAAAAAGAGACAAATCTTTGCAATAGGAGAGCGGATGTAGAATCCACGGAGGAAGGACCTGAAATGAGACGGAGGATCTGAGGTGGAAGAAGAGCATGATGAGAGAGGAAGGCATGGACAGTTGAAGTGATGTGCCATGAATCGTCTAGTGGAAGAGTTGTATCAAGGGTAGTACAGAGAAGGGAGGAAGGAATCCTATGAGCACGGTAATAGGAGAGCAGGTAGTAGGAGAGTGTACGCCTATCTGCGCCACAAGACATATGGGAGAGATGGCCTAAAAGTGTAAGGGTACGCCGAGTGGACAGTCTCAAATTTCTCAAATGAGGTACCCAAGTAAGACGGGAGTCGAAAGTGAGGCCTAAAAATTTAAAAGTGTCCTTTACCGGAAAGAGATTACCGGCTAAAAACAGCGAGAGAGGGGGAACAGAAGTAGTCCTAAAGACATACACACAGTCTTGGATGGGGAAAGATGGAAACCCACAGACGTTGCCCATCTTTCAACTGCATTAACTGCAAACTGTACCTGTCTTGCAGCCACTCGTAGAGGACTGTCTGCACCGTAAATGGCAAGATCATCTGCGTAGAGAGAACACCCTATGGGATATGATAAAAAATGGACAACCGAATTCATAACCGGAGAGAAACAGAGAACGCTGAGGACAGATCCCTGCGAGACTACTTCCTCTTGTGTGGTTAAATCGGAGAGAGAGCTACCACCTCGAACTCGAAAAGTTCGGTTTCTTAAAAAATTATTAATAAAAAGAGGGAGAAAGCCCATAAAATCCATAAAATGGAGACGCTGGAGGACATAATACCTCCACGTCGTGTCATAGGCTTTGTGGATGTCGAAAAAGACAGCCACAATAATTTGTTTGCGAGAAAACGTGGTTTGGAGAGAGATCATGACTAAGGAGAAGTAGAGGGTCTAGGGTACTGCGAAATTGACGGAAACCAGACTAGAGATCAGTGCAGGAGAAAGTATTAGTGTGAACATGATGGTAAGTAGGAGCACCTGAGTTGAGACAGTGGAGGGAGTGGGATGATAGGGCGGGTCATACTATGCATTTTTTTTAAATCAATGGAGAGGGGTGTTCAAATGACATATTTTGGTGTATAGAACACAATTCTGAAGAAAATATTTAATTCTGATAACCCTAACCTACATCATTTTGCAGTTGATTACACAGGTCAACAAAAAAAATTTTTTTTTTTCGTTGCCAAGGAAATTCGTACGAATTTAGGGTATTTTGGGGTTGCTGAATTCCAAAATGAAAGTAGTTTTTCCGATTTGGCTCTAGTTCTTGAGATAATGAATACCCTCAATTAATAGGAAACGTAACCATAACGCGTGCATATGGGAAACTACCGGAACATTCTAGATGGTGAGACCGAATAAAATGCCATTATGTATTTCATGTGTTTACTTTTGTATGATTTGAGACAATTTCAATGCGATTTGTAAGTAGGCTCCGCCTGAACATTAAATTTTTTGCATTTTTACGTGTTTCAATGGGGTACCAATTATCTCATAAATTAGAGCCAATCTAGCAAAACCGATGTCATATTCGGAATCAGCACACACAAAGTTACCCCAAAATCACTAATATGATTGGCAATAAAATGAGTGTTGACCAGTGTTATTATTAAATTGTTGATTATTTTACTATTGTAGTTACCCCAGAATATGTCTTCTCACGTTATCTCTCATAGAGCATTGTTCTAACTAATTCATATAAACACATATAATGTAATTCATATAATAATAATAATATTTAAATACTCAAATAAAAAGGTGTGCCATTCCACTTAATTGTAATTATCATACAGTTTGGTATATGAAATATTTTGACGGTTTTCTGGCGCGCATAAGGCCATTTTCTGAGCCACCTTTCTCAGAGGCTAGAATGTAACGTTTCAGAACATTCTAAAACGTTTTGTGAAATATTTGAAGTGACTCATGATTTATGAAGCTATTGGAGAGAAGTGGTGATGAAGATGAGTTTGTTCCTGAAGTTGAGCTCTTCCCTCAAACTGACCCTGAGCCAGCAGCTTCGGCAAAGGTACAGAAAAACTATGATGAGATTCAAAACATTGCCCTTGCTAGTGTAAGGTATGGCATAGGGCTGAGGCCAACTGCAGCGATAGCAACAGCAGCTCTGATTGACGCAGGAATCATCACAGAAGACAATACAAGTAAAGTGATTGATAAGAGCAAGGTCAAGAGAGCACAGGAGAAGTTGATGAGAGAGCTGGGAGAACAGTTCGAGAAGAAGTGCAGGGAGGAGGGGGGGATCTCTTGCATCCTCTTTGATGGGCGGATTGACCTGACCAATGTGATGATGGAAGCTGAGGGCAGTGACCAATCTTTTCCCGCAAAGATCAAGGAAGAACACTATAGTGTTGTTAGTGAGCCTCGCAGCTACTATCTGTTCCACTTTACCCCAGAGAAAGCAACTAAAGAGGAGTCACATGCGGAGAAGATTGCTAAGGTCCTGTTTGCCTGGCTGAAAGAGAGGGGTTATGATAAGACCTTGTTGGCCATTGGAGGAGACTCAACAAATGTCAACACTGGTGTGAAAGCTGGAGTAATGCGGAAGCTGGAGCTGCACCTGGGGAGAAAGCTGGTCTGGTTGGTGTGCAACCTGCACACTGTTGAACTTCCCCTGCGCCATCTCATTGTTGACCTTGATGGCCCTACTCTGTCAGACAAAAAATTATCCGGGCCAATAGGAAAGCTCCTTGATTCTGCTACAGACTTTGATATCAATCCAAACTTCACCCGAATCTCTGTTGGCCCTCCACTGATCAAGCTTCCTGACAAGGTCATTCAAGATCTCTCAACTGATCAATACTATGGCTATAAAATTGTCTGTGCAATCAGGGATGGAGTACTTCCTGCAGGGCTGGCTCTGTTAGAGATAGGACCAGTAAACCACAGCCGCTGGCTCACCACAGCGAACAGACTTCTCCGGCTCTGGGTGTCAAAGCACGGACTTAAAGGAAAGAACCTGAAGATTCTGCAATTCATTGTGGAATTCATCATTGGAGTGTATTACCCATGTTGGTTCAACGTGAAGGTCAAGCACTCCTGGATCGAAGGGCCTAGGCACATCCTCTTTCAGCTGGACTGCCTCAAGTCCCAGAGAAAGGAGGTGCTGGATATTGTGATGCCAACTGTGAGAAGATCTGCTTGGTATGCCCACAGTGAAGTCATCCCCCAAACACTACTCTGCTCTGAGGATCAGAAGGAGAGGATTGAAGGGGTGGAGAGAATCCTGGCCATCAGGGGAGAGGGGGACTCGGACACTCAGCTGGGGGACTCCTCTGTTAGGAGCAGAAGGACACCTGACATCAATTGTGATGCTTCCAGCATCGGTGACTTGATCAGCTGGTCAGAAGGTGTGTCAGAGCCACCTCTCACCTGCTCTCTAAGCACCTCAGAGGTGAAAAACTTCATCAACACCCCCATGGAGGTGCGCAACTGGCCTTGCCACACACAAAGCATTGAGAGGGTTGTTAAAATGGTGACTGAGGCTTCTGCTAAGTACTTCTCACAGGAAAAGAGGGATGGAGGGATCAGGGCTCAGGAGACCAGCAGGAAGCTGATGTCCAAGTCTGAGTCAAAGCAGGATTTGTGCAACCTGGCAAAGTTCAAGATGTCAGGAGAATGATCTTTGTAATTATATCCAGTGATATACATGCAGTTCACCTATTAATAAATATATGTAAAGTTGATTTGGCCTTGTCAATATAAATGATTTACCTTATATCTTTTAATATATTATAAAGGGGTTCAAAAGGGTAAAATTGGCAATTTAGAAATACAAAATGATGTAGGTTAGAGTTATCCTATCCAAACAAGAAGCTCATATTTGAATTCCCCATGTAAAAATACATAATTTAGACACCCCTGATGGTAGGATTTCCTTCAGATTCATGTTGTCACCTGAGTACGACCCGCCCTAGTGGGATGACATCAGGGAAATCGGGAAACCAGTCATGAAGGTGTCCAGAACATTACCCCACACTAGGCTACGACTATTAAAATCACCTAAAAGTAAGAAAGGTATAGGGAGTTGATCAACAACTTCCACTAGCTCCTCTCGAGAGACGGGGCGTGTGGAGGGAAGTAAACGGAACAGACGGTATACTGCCAAGACAAAGAAAGCCGGACAGCAACCACCTGCAATGTAGATCGAAGTTTGAGTGGGCGACAAGGGACTGATCTGTGTACAAGGATGGATGAACCACCTTCAGGACCGTGAGCGGGCAAGGGGTTTGTAAAGGAGATGTAACCAGTAGGAGAAGGCATAGATCGAGAGCCGAAAATTGTTTCTTGGAGACAAACACAAGCAGGTTGGTACGTTTGTAAAAGAAGGGAAAGACCTTCATAGTTGGCAAAAATGCCGCGACAGTTCCAGTGAAGGATGAAACTAAAATTAGTCATTATAATGGAGCTATAAAAGAAAAAAGTTTAAAAGTGTAAAAGGATAAAAATTAAGAATGTAAAAGTTAAAAGTGTGAAAGCGAAAAGTATAAAAGATAAAAGAGAAAAATGTAAAAGATAAAAGTTAAATACGAATAGATAAAAGTAAAAATTAGCTACGGAGAGGTGAACTTTAAATATGAGAGGGAAAAGTTAAAAGTAAAATATAAAAAGGTAAAAGTTAAAGAACTACCGACCAAAAACAATGGAGCAGATACTGCGGTTCTCCCGCAAGCCCGGGTCTGACCCAATTTGTTCAGGCTGAGACAGCAGGCGGTGATCAGATGGGCGAGCAGGGAGAGAGGAGGTAACAGGAACTGGAATGCAGCACTTCCTAAAGCGACTACGGGGCGCTCCTAAAGGAGCAGGGACAGAGGCATTGTCGGAACAAGGCGAGGAGGAGCCAGAATGAACGGTTGACGGAGAGTAAATATATGTTGGGGGTCAACACCGCAAGTTGGCTCTCCAACTGGCGGAAGTTCGGAGGGCGAGAAACAGAGATAGACGACTTTGGTGAGAGACTGACGAGGCCCACCTGCGAAGAGAGAATTGAGCCACCAGGACCCATAATACATTGTACAGGGTTCTGGCTTGGAGGAGGAGGGGGTCACCGACCTGGGACAGAGGGATGAAGTAGAACCTCGGGCAGGGTCTGTAAGGGTACCACTCATAGTGGTAGGGGAAGAGTGCGGAGAGAAAACCGCGACGGGGGCGGCGGTGAGAAACTGTAGAACCAAATGAAGTCTCCTCGGCCCTACGCTTAATACCCCCCGACCAGAAGGAGGGTCCCCGCAAGGAGGCAGCCCCACAGACGCCCTCGAAGGAGAGAGAATGCGGCGCAGAGGCATTCGGGCCAATGAAGGTCGAGGAGAAACACATGGAGACTGCTGAGACCGACGCTGTGGAGAGCGGAGCGGGCCGAAGTGAGCGAAGAAGGAACTGGGGAAAGAGACGAGGCAACGGTCGCAACAGTCAGGTTACGAACGAGAAACACGAAGCATGTCAGCGAATGTGACTTGTCTCGAACAAAACGAGCACGGACGTGAGCTCGAGCCTCAGGGGAAGTCGTTCGCTCCTTGGTCTTGAGAGTAACAACGTCAAATTCGAACTTATAAATAATACATGAAGCTGAGGGGGGCAGGGGGGCTCACCACAGTTGATACAAGAAGGGGTGTTAGAACATGGCACACTATAGAAATCCTGGCCACAATGGACGCAGACACGAGTAGACCGGCGACAACGGGAATTGGTATGCCCGAATGTCTGGCAATTAAAACAACGGGTAGGTGGAGGAACGTAAGGCCGTACATCAAGACGAAGTTAAGCATACCAGACGTATGCTGGAGGCGACAGCCAGTCAAAAGTCAAGCGTAGGTGAGGGGTGGGCTGAAGACAGCCATTAACTCGCTTCGTAAAACGATGTACATTGTACAGAAGACACCTTCCACTCTACAAAACATGAGCGGAGGTCCGCCTCCGACACGTCTAAGAGTTGAGGGGCATAGATCCTACCTTGGCAGGAGTTTATCCTCGAGTCGAGGGCGCAAGACACCGGACAATCGCCCAAGATGTATATCGTAGCCACGGCATCACTCTGTTCCGGAGATCGAGATTTGATGAGTAAGCACCCATCACGGAGCTCCAAAATATCCTCCCGAGAGACCTAGGCAGAAGTTGTAAAACTGCGAAAGACCACAACACGGTGGGTAAGCAAAGAATAAGAGGTGGTCGGTTTAATAATAAAAAAGGCGATAGGGGACGTCGAGAGGGACGGAAATGTTGAGGCCACGGAAACGGGCTTCCAAGACCAACGGGCTCGTCGGTGTTCATGGGGAGGAGAAAGAGTACTTCGCGGGGAGAACCCCGAGGAAACTCCTGAGGAGCATAAGGTTCCAAAGTAGCAATGGTAGACGTACGAGGGCGAGAATCAATCATTTTGGTGGAAGATAACGGCAAAGAGATCGAAGAAGAAATAGTCTAGACAGGACCATCCCCCGAAGAAACAATAGGGGCCAGAGAGGAGAGAGGAGTATCCAAAACCGTAGTCCGAGAATTAGAAGCAGGGGTCGTAAGCAGAGGAGAAGAAACCACAGCAAAAAAAAAAAGAAACTTCATCCCCTGCGCGCATCCAGCCACCACCGACTCCAACAAGTGAAAGGCGAATCGTTGGCACACTCGGTCCTACCGCCAATAGATGTCACGCACGGGAGATACACCCATACCCAATCCTCGTGCGGCGGCCACTCTCATCCAACGCGCGGTGAGAGTTGGCAGGGTCAGGGCTTTGATTTGGTTTAAGGGCGACGAGGGAGAAGGACAACCACCTTCCTTACCGAAGGTCCAAGGGAAGGGTCAAATCAATGTCCAAAACAAAGCCAAAAAAAAGCCAGAAGGAAAGCGGTGGGGGGGGGGGGAGAAGGAGAAAGAAAGAGAGAAATATAAACAGGAGTCTGCAGCTATGGCAATCGAATAACAGAATCTACGATTGATAATATATTTGTAAATAACAATGCCCTCGTAAATTCTGGAATTATAACCACTACATCAGTGATCATTTCCCTACTTACTATATTAATAACATTGTTCAGGTTACGGACAAAACAACTATTGATTACAGAATATTCTCAGAAGTTAACAATAGAAAATTTATTGGGGCTGTAGAAAATACTCGACTTGACTGTGACGAACCTTTAAATGACCCAGATCATATGTTTCAGTTCTTCTATGACACTTTATTCCATATGTTTAATATTTGCTTTCCTTTAAGGAGAAAAACAGTTTCGCCCAAAAGTGTCGCAAATCCATGGATCACTCCAGGAATTATCACTTCAATAAAGAACAGAGATAAATTATTCAAATTGCAATTGCAAAGCAAAATTCCTAAAATACAATACAGTATACTCAATACAGAAACAAATTAACTAAAATAATCAAAATTGCAAAATATAACTACAGTATTATAACAATCAATTTTCCAAACATAAAGGAGACATGAAAAACACTTGGACAGCCATAAACAATCTTCTCAAAAAACAAATTAAGAAAAATTCAGTAGAGAAATTAAATGTTGATAATAAAGAAATTACTGATGATACTGCTATTGCAGACTTTTTAAATGCACATTTTACTTCAATAGCGGATAAGTTTCGCTCACAATTAATAAATAATGATCACTCACCTCTAGAATATATGCCACCCAGCCCACTAAATTCATTTTCTTTTGTTCCTGCTACCTCTACTGAGGTCCAGAATATTATTGGTAAATTAAAAAATACAAAAAATAACATTCATAACATTCCTGTACCTATATTGAAACTTGTTAAAGATAAGATATCTGTAACTTTGGCTAAAATTATCAATCAAAGTATTTCCAAAGAATATTCCCATCAATGCTAAAAACTGGTTGTATAACACCCCTTTTTAAAGGGGATGATCCTACACAGCAATAAATTACAGGCCGGTGTGTTCAGTATCTGTGTTCAGCAAAGTTTTTGAAAAAATTGTAAAAAGTAGAATGCAGCGATATTTAGAATCCTACAATTTATTATCTCCAAATCAATATGGCTTCCGTAATAATAAAACAACGGAAATGGCTATTTTAAATCTTATGGAAAATGTAAATATAGCTAAGGAGAACAAAGAAATAATGATATCAATATTTATGGATTTGAGTAAGGCGTTTGATGTAATAGACCATAATATTCTACTTAATAAATTATATTGTTACGGCTTAGAAGCGCAATCAGTGATTGGTTTAAAAGTTATTTGTCCAATAGATATTATTTTGTATCAGTAAATAAGGTTTGCTCAATTAAAGCGCTTGTCAAACATGGTGTGCCACAGGGCTCAGTTCTGGGTCCACTGTTATTTTTATTATATATAAATGACCTTCTACGTTCATCTGATATACTGAACTTCATAATGTTTGCAGATGATACACTGTCTCTTTTTCTTGCAAAGATGTTAATACAGCTAAAAATATATTTCATTCAGAATTCATCAGTGTAATGAAATGGTTGACCACCAATAAACTCTTCCTAAATACTAGTAAAACAAATTTCATGATTTTTACTAATAAAAGAAATGTATATCTTGATGAACTTAATGTTAATGAAATCGCCATAAAGGAGTGTACTGTAACAAAATTTCTTGGTGTAATGCTAGATAAGAATTTGCAATGGAGTGATCATGTAAATTATATCGCGAAAAAGATTTCAAGGAGCGTTGCTATAATGTTTAAACTTAGAAATGTAGTCCCTAAACAAGTTTTATTGACTCTTTATCATACTCTTGTTCTTCCTTATATAACATACTGCACCCTTGTTTTGGGAAACTCCGCTAACAACGCATTAAATGGTATCTTTGTCATCCAAAAACGAGCAATAAGGTTATTATATGATGATGATCTCCTTGATCACTCTAGTGCATTATTGCATTGTTTAAAGAGCTAAACCTACTAAAGCTCAACAATATAACCAAACTGGCACATTTTATTTTTATTTACAAATGTAAGAACAAAATCATTAATTTGCAATGGGTAAATAGATATTTTGTAACTCATCAAGAAATCCACTCGTATCAGACCAGAAATAGATCAACGCTTGTTATACCTCAATTTAGATTGTCTTCATCTCAAAAACTACCCATTTTTCATTGGATTGAACCCATGGAATGACTTGCATGCCGATATAAAAAATATTGTGAATGTAAATTTGTTTAAAACCAAGTTGAAATCCCGATTAATAATGGCATACTAACAAAAATCTAGGATTGATGTCCACTAATATTGTTTAATATTGTCCATTAATATTGTTTAATATTGTAATACATGTTTTAACTATTAATAACACTTATTTACTTATTTATTTATTTATTATTATTAATTTATAACAACTAGCTGCTTATTTTTAATAAGAGCCCAGTAAAACCTAAAGCTTAAGGGCCAAATTAAATTAAATAAATAGTCGAGCTTCACAATTATTTATGACATTGTAATGACTTATTTCGTTGGCAAGGTACTAGTATTGATGGATACCGTAATGAAATTGACTGGATTCTTTGGATCTGATATATTTGCATGTCGGTTATAAATAGATATAGAGTGTAACATATTTGTGGATAGTAGTCTATTATGACTTGATCCTCTGGATCCAGAGATTCTATCTTTAGTTTTAAATCGATAATTAATTAGTTTTTAATAGATAATTATTTAGTTTTGCAAAAATTGGTCGTTGCGAATGTACAAGCAGTTGTTACATAAATTTCTTATGTTCTTGTGGTTCGGAACCCACGTAAAATTGTAGGTCCCCTCCGCCACCACGGAGGACATACACAATACACAATTACGAACACAGTTAGGTAGACCAGCCATGAGTGGATCCTAGGGTCTTTGTTGGTCTGAAACATTATAACATTATAACAAATTGAAAAAAAAAATTGTTTATTTATTATTATTAATAAAGGTTATTCTATTCTATTCTATACATGTTTATTAATCAGACGTTTCGGAAATTCAATTATATCATCAGTGCTAAGAAATAAAACTAAAAAATAAAAGTGAACAAATATAGTAAAAGATTTTATACAGTATATTACAGTCTTATGATAATAACTTAAATTAAAATGATAATAATTTAAAATTTAAAAAAAAAATTACATAAAATGTAGAGTGGTAAGATATATAAATAAATGTTATCGGGTGAAACGAATATTAAAAATAAAAACTTACCGGGTTATTGTACGAGGGGGGTGTTTAATCTAATTGTATGAAGGTTGGGAATGGTTTGACTGTTGAAGTGGCCATGTTAGAAGTCGAAGAGTGGTGGCGCAATAATAGTTCAGAAGAATTATTTAGCTATGTTTAAGTTGAAAGCGGAATTGTAGTCGTTGAGGGTTGGTTTTGTACCAAGGATATATAGGGATTCGAGGATCCGGAGGTCGGTTGGTTGGTATGCTGAATTGATAATTTTGAAATTGGTCGGGAGCAGTGGGTGATTGTGGAGGTGGCAATGATCTCTTATTGCTGATTTCGATGGTTTAGTTGAAGGTTGTAAGGTTCTAGTAGAAATGCCACGATGTTCGTCCACTCTTGTTTGATATTGGCGAATGGTGCTGCCAATATAACTTGTTTTGCAGCGAGCACAGTTGAAACAGTAAACTGTGGACGAAACAAGGGACTGGTTTTTTTTCTTAATGGTTGAGATACGATTTAATGCTATTATTATTGGTGAATACAAATTGAAGGTTAATTTGAGGGTAAAGAGGGGTGAGTAGGTGGCGAAGTTCTGATTGTATTTTATAACTAATGTAGTCGTAGTTGGGAAATTAAGTTT
>JAJOZX010000553.1:1107500-1190000 GCA_023014485.1 Bathynomus jamesi | reverse complement strand
TGGAGGCGGCGTTATCCCCCAAGAGAAAGACAGGAGAAGGAGAGAAAGGAAGAGAGGTGTTCACCTGGCAGGAGCCAAGTGCATAACAACGCTTCAGCTGACCCGCCGTCCTCTTATAGACTCCTAATCAGCCAGTTGGCTTAGAAGGCGTAAATGGCTTGTTCAGGTTGAGTTGTCAGATACCACTTTTTATTTTAATTGTTCAGGTATACATTATTAGGGCGAGTTGCCAGATACCATTTTACTTGTTCAGGTATACATTATTAAGTTGCTAGATTGTACCATTTATTTAATTAATTCTTAAAAGTTGGCTTAGAATTCCGCTAGTAGGTTTAGAAGGCGTAACCAACCATTTGATATAATTGTTTACAGCCAAAAGAATTAAATAAAACAACATTACATCATTCTGTTTATTATAAATATATAGAAAATAAATATACATTTGAATGATCAATTAAAAATAATAACAGTTTAAGAAATATGAACGAGGAATATGCATATAATCAAAAAATATATCCGTCACTATAACAGTACAGGAGAAATATATATATATATATATATATATATATATATGTGTGTGTGTGTGTGTGTACACACACACACACAATTATATTATGGAAATATATAGAAAATAAACATGCATTGGAATGATCAAAAATAAAAAATAAGAAATAATATAACCATCAACATAGTAGAAATATATACACACAACTAAATAAATAAATACAAACACTTTATCTTCTACCGCGCAACATAAGAAATCGTATAGTCAACAATATAGCAGAAATATATATACACACACACACACACACAAATATGTTAAATATATAAATACATTTAACTTTTTTTTCAAAATACTAAACTCGCACTTAATCGAGTCTACAATTACATCATTATTGCTCTGCATTACGCAGTATGCACGATTTAATAATATTCCACCGCTTAAAGTATAGGGATACCTGTACTTGATATGAAGGGCCTTCATATCGTTCAGCACTATTTTTGTTCCCACTTTAAACCAGTTGGTAAGTTATCTTTAAATACGTCTAGAATACAATCAAAACCACGCACAAAGAGTTCATCGTTAGCCACATTATTAAACACAAGTTTATAAACACGCCTTTCCAATCGAGGGTTTATTTCTACCGACGCGAGCTTTTCAATTGTGAACTCATCTTCACTCAACATAGCGGCAATTGAAATAATATTCTAAGTCGTTACGACAACTGCTCGTTCTATAAAGAAATAGTTCTTCAGGGTGAACGATGTAGGTGAGCTCAGCCTTGTACCGATCAATTGCTTTGTACCAAAGTTCATGATATTTCAAAGAGTCTAAACTTTTTAAACAAACGTCCAGCTCTAGACCATTCTCACCTTGTTCAGCCCTACACTTGGTAAACCCATCGAGCAGAGCGGTGTAAGCTTGTTCAAGTACTATATCAAAATAAAGCATATCCGTAAAACGCGCGTCTAATATAGGTTTCAGCTTGCGGAATCCGACGATTTCAAACATTCTGTCGAGGATGAAACGGTTTCGCGTAGGAACAAGAGCGTTATTATCAAAAGCATTCTTCCACATCAGCCGTATATCAATGCATGGCCGATCGTTATTTATACACAACGTACATACAACGGCGTATGAGGGTGCGTCACTAATCTGCTCTCTTCTTGTACCTACGTTAGCAGGTATTTTATAACGATCTTCACTCCACTTCTCAACTATCACGAAGATTCTATTCATCTCCTCGACACTTAAATAAACGACATTCCGTTTGTTTGTTTGTCTACATTCCGTTTCCAGTACATAACTAACGGCACCGGATTTACGCCTGAACACGCGCAACGATTTCGTCACGGACACATCGTACGAGGCGTTGAGAATGCTGCTCAAAGGAAGTTCCATCGTATTCGAGGAGCGCACGTCCACTCGGTTCAAGCTCTGAGATAAGTATGAGCGCGTGAGGCACGCAGGTAGGCAGGAACGGTTCGATAGGCGGTTGACTCACCCTGATGATACGTGAATGGGCATGTTCGAACTCGTATGATCCGTGAGGTGCGAGTCGCACCATAATCTAATGAAATGTGTGCGGCGCTGATCGAATTGTTGTAACCCATTATATTGCATAGGTGTTTTTTTTCCGATACAAGAATTAATTTCGGTTTTAACGTTTTATCACTACTTCCCTGAATACAGACCAGACAGTTTCCCTCAGGGTAAATTTCACGAACTAGGCACATTTTATAATGTTTTATCTCTCCTAAACATCTTCACACTCCGGCGCACTATTTGAGAGGAACAAATGCTCATATTTTTCCTTTTTGCCTAGCAGACTATACTCATCTCTAAAGTCTGCTAAAAACTCACGCAGGGCACTAGCCACAACCTCACTACGAACCTCATCATGATATACATTAATATAGTGATGAAAATACTTAAGATTCTCCATGATGACGAGATTCACATTTTCAGTCGTAGGGTATGAGTAATCGACATGGTGTAACATGACATAATACCGCTTGTCACACCACCCATCCACAAGACTCACTATCCATATCTGCTGCTTCTCTTCTGCACGCGTTGTTTCTTTTACTTCACGGTATAGGTGAGACTTTATAAAGTTTAGCTCTACAATATACTTCAGCACATCGTCTGTGCAACGAAAGCCTACAACGGTCTCACCAGAATAACCATAGAGTACTTGTACATCTTGCTCCTTCGCACGATCCAATGTGGTTTTAAAAGAGGCAAAGGAGGGGGGAATAGGAAGTTTTTCGGTATCCACCACATCTTGACACTTTGCTGAATACCATTTCATAAACGTTGAACAAGCAATATTAAAGGTAGCCATTTTCTTCTACGCGGGCGAATACACGTCTGAGCTCAATGGCTTACTGCAGTCAACTGACCTCGCAGGGAATCCCAGATAGTAACATGACTCACGTTGCTGGTCTTACAGTGGGCGGAGCTTAGGACTTTCACCTGTGCACACACACACACAAAGGAGAAAGTGAAACGCTAATTGAAACGTGATTTATTTAATAAACGAGATATTTAAGTTATATATATTTACAAATACGTGTAATACATAAGTTATCAATAGATACATCAAAGATTATATACAAGACATATATATTTACAAATACGTGTGATAAGTAAGTTAACAATAGACGCATCAAAGGTTATGGTATCCAAAGGGTACGGTATCATAGGTACCAGGTAACTGGTAACGTTTCCTATAGGTGTTACGGCACGCCTTCGTTCCCCTAAGTTCCTTCACGCCCCCAGCTTCTGCGCCCGAAAATTGTGGGTGCCTACATTTAGTTGGGGAGGCCGTTCGCCCTCATCATCGTCCAAACCACTAGATCCTTCAACGATTCAAAGTTAACAACCCGCCGATTCGCATGGTTGAGCGTAATACCCTTGGCCTTCACGATATATTTCATATCCTCCCCCACCCTCACCCGTACCCCATAAGTTTTAGGTCCTGTTGAGACAAAAGAGTCGGCGTATGCGGTCCCCTACATCCTTGATCTCATCAGTGAGCTCGCCGAGGAACTCCCCAATTTCTAACACGTCACACTCCTAAGTGGATCATTTACAAAATATTACAAATTTTGAGTGCTGTTCCTTATATTTTGTTTTCTTCTCCCACAGAACCGTGAATGACGATGAGGTACAGCACCCCATCATCGACATTACGGATGACCCCGACGTGTAGTTGTGATCACAGAATCCTCCCCTGCCGACGAACCCTCACCAGCGATACCGGTAGCACGTTCAAAGCGGAGGTATGATGAAGAGAACCCCACGTCAGGTATAAAGCGACCGAAATACGCGCCTGTTGTTAGCCAACCACCACCAGTAATAGATCCCCAACCCTCAACCTCTTACGCAACAAGCCCCCCAGCAGCACCTCCCGCTAATATATCCCCTTATTCATCCGCCACAGTTGCCCCCCGTTCTGTTGAGTCTACAATAATAGACTCCAGGCCCTCAACGTCTTACGCAACAAGCCCCCAGCAGCACCTTCCATAATATATCCCCTTATTCATCCGCCACAGTTGCCCCCGTTCTGTTGAGGATGATATAACGTTTGAGTTGGTGCGCTCCGCAGCCCCCACCCCAGCCTTGACTAGAAATCGGTATAGAGTCAGGGTCGACCCTAGAGCCATGTATAGCAATGGAATTGAGCGCGGGCTACGCCGGGTTGTACAGCGTATTGTAGAGTTTGCTCTTCAGAACCGCGACGAGCGTGAAGTCAGGACGAGTCTGTCCTTCGGATTCGGGTCAGATGACGGTGATGTAGATGATTATTGGGTAGTAGTGCCATTTAGACGTTTGGCGGCTGAAGATGTAGAATATATATTAGGACGTATAATGCAAGCCGCCCAAAGTAGTATAGCCTTCAATATGGACACTTCACGGTAAATATTGATCGTGTATTCCGTGTTGCGGGTCATAGTGCCATACCGTATACTCTTAACCAATTCTCAAGCTATTTATAGACGGCATATAAACGTCGATCGTGGTTGCGGCTTTATAGCAGTAGTCTTGGCTCGCATGTTTACTGTACAAAATACACGGCTCAAAAAATTTGGCTGCCTACGGTCGTGGAACGTGCCCGTAAACTAGCTGTAGACTGTGAACTTGAATTTGACTGTAATATGGGTCCTGAAGAGCTGAGAATGGTAGAACAGGAAATGAATGTCGTATAGTTGTGTTTGGACTGGATGATCATCGTAGACTGTGTATGTTTTTAAAAGCTGTGTGAGAGATCGTACAAGGCCCCTACTTATTTAGGTCTGTCAGGGCAACGTATCTCCCCATCCGTAATATAAGGTGCTTTACGCGAGTTACGATAAAAGTCGAAAATATGGAGACATCATGATTTGTGTAAGGGGTGCCTCGAGTTTGCGGATGATATAGTGAAACATTGTAAAGAATGTCACATGGTATGTGAACAGTGTAAAAGCTCCAAATGTGAAAGCCGTGTAGTTGAAGCTGAGAAGAGGATTGTATGTGTGTAGACGCACATTTTCAATAATATGTTTGATCTCCATAAATCAATGGCACGTGCAGGAAAATGAGAATCTGTGAATGTGGTATGTTTCACACAATGGATAATTGGGGAAATTTAAGCACAAATGTGACGAAATTCACTGTCCTACATGCCAGGAGGAATATAAGGCGGATGGAGTAAAACATGTATGTTATATGAAAGACGCCAAGCCTAAAAACAAACCCTGTGTAACTGTATACTACGATATAGAAACATATACGAATGCTGAAACCAAAGAGGTAATTCCACATTTACTTGTGAGCCAGACTATCTGCGATGAATGTATGGGATCGAATGTGACGAGTGCCCCAAATGCGGTAAACGGACAAACGTTTTTAAAACGAATGTCCACGATAGTCCTGTGAAACTATTTGTGTCCTATATTGTCAAGTTAGCCGACAAGTTCAAAAAATGACTGTGTATATTCTCGCCCATAACGGTGCAAAGTTTGACACGCAGTTCCTTTATAAGGAGTTGCTTGAGCACGAATCCTCTGAGATATTTACAGGTGATCCATTGAAAAGAGGCAACAAATTAATACAGATGCAAATAAGAGGTAATGTACAATTTAAAGACACTTTATTATTCACACCTTGTAAATTAGCAAAGCTACCCAAGGTGATGGGGTAGCAGCTGAAGTTTCAAAGGATATTTCCCTTACACTTTCCTCACTAGCGAGACTTTAAACTACGTAGGCCCACCACCACCCAAACATTATTTTAACTATGATTGTATGAGTGTAGATGAACGTGAAGACTTTGATCGATACTACAACAGTTTTAATGAACGTAATCCTTATAATATAGCTGATGAATGTGAGCGTTATTGCGTGAATGATGTGCGTGCTTAGAGTATGTTTCCAGGCCTTTAGAAGGATGTACATAGGCCGTTTCAAATGCGATCCGCTGCAAGTCGCAACCACCATCGCGTCATTATGTTTTACGGTGTTCAAAATAACTTCATGCCTAAAGCCACCTTAGCCATTATTCACCGAAACAACCCCCGCAGTTACGGCCACAAGGCTATTTACTGGCTCATACACCTACAGCAACAGACAGGTGTATACATAAAGCACGCCCGCAACACGGGTGAAGTGCCCATTAAGATTAACGGTCGTGTTTTTTGGGTTGATGGGTTAAGTGAAAACCGTGTCACTGGTGTGAAGACTGTGTACTCCTTTAACGGATGCTGGTGGCATGGATGCCCCGTCCTGAGTGCGGAATCGCCGGAGATATCCACGGTAGATCTCCTGCCGACTGTCTTGCATGGACCCGCACCCGCGATCAACTTATAGGATCCCAGTTCACTCACAAAGTCTTGTGGGAGCATGAATATGATGCACGGATGGAGACAGACGAGGTGTACCGTGAGGAAATAAACACGATCAAGCGTTCAATGGTGCTGGATCCTCTCAAATGTGGTGATAGCTTGTTTGGAGGACGTACAAATCCATTCAGGCTATACTTTCCACCTACGGAGGGTGTGAAGCTCCATTACTACGATTTCTGTTCTTTATACCCATACGTGATGAAGAACAATCCGTACCCCGTGGGCGCTCCTGAGAAACTGGTGGGACCTAACCTGCCCTCCATCAATGAATTTTCAAGAAATTTGAATGATCGTTACTTTGGGCTCTCTTTCGTAGACGTACTCCCCCCACGCAATTTATGGATGCCAATCTTACCTCGTTATCGACCACAAGCTCATGTTTCCCTGTGCGTGAAGTGCGCGGAAGAGAATAACGGTAATTGTAACCATATACCCCACCAGCGTAAGATCAGAGGCGTATATACAAGTCCTGAGCTGGCCCTAGCCGTACGCCATGGGTATAGAATACTGAAGATACATGAGGTGTGGAGGTTTCAGAAGCTACCCAACCTTTTCACACCATATATAAACGCATTTTTGAAGGATAAGGTTGAGGCATCAGGGTATCCGCGAGGAGTTGACACCGAAGATGAAAAGTCTGCCTATATTCAACGTTACCGCGACCGCGAAGGTATACAACTTGATCGTGCCCAAATTGCAAAGAATCCTGGCAAGCGCTTTAGTGCAAAGTTGTGTCTAAACAGTCTATGGGGAAAATTTGCACAGAATACCGGCAAAGGGAACATTCATTTGGCACAAAGTTATAGTGAAGTCTGGGATTATGCCAATGCTCCCGATAAAGAGGTCATGGAGATCGTGAATGTAGGTAATACTTACATAATAAAGTACAACAACACTGAATTGGCCACAGATACCTCAAGGGTTACAAACATACCTGTGGCCAGCTTCACAACAGCCTACGCCCGCATAAAACTTTGGGGTCTATTGCATTCTCTTGGGCGGAGAGTATTGTATGCCGATACAGATAGCGTGATATTCACAGAGAGGGAGGGTGAATACATGCCTGCTATTGGGGAGTTCCTCGGCGAGCTCACTGATGAGATCAAGGATGAGTATGGGGACAACGCATACGCCGACTCTTTTGTCTCAACAGGACCTAAAACTTATGGGGTACGGGTGAGGGTGGGGGAGGATATGAAATATATCGTGAAGGCAAAGGGTATTACGCTCAACCATGCGAATCGGCGGGTTGTTAACTTTGAATCGTTGAAGGATCTAGTGTGTTTGGACGATGAGAGCGATCGGCCTCCCCAACTAACTGTAGGCACCCACAATTTTCGGGCGCAGAAGCTGGGGGGCGTGAAGGAACTTAGGGGAACGAAGGTGTGCCGTAACACCTATAGGAAACGTTACCAGTTACCTGGTACCTATGATACCGTACCCTTTGGATACCATAACCTTTGATGCGTCTATTGTTAACTTACTTATCACACGTATTTGTAAATATGTATGTCTTGTATATAATCTTTGATGTATCTATTGTTAACTTATTTATTACACGTATTTGTAAATATATATAACTTGAATATCTCGTTTATTAAATAAATCATGTTTCAATTAGCGTTTCACTTTCTCCTTTGTGTGTGTGTGTGTGTGTGTGCACAGGTGAAAGTTCTAAGCTCCGCCCACTGTAAGACCAGCAACGTGAGTCATGCTACTATCTGGGATTCCCTGCGTGGTCAGTTGACTGCAGTAAGCCCTTGAGCTCAGACGTGTATTCGCCCGCGTAGAAGAAAATGGCTACCTTTAATATTGCTTGTTCAACGTTTATGAAATGGTATTCAGCAAAGTGTCAAGATGTGGTGGATACCGAAAAACTTCCTATTCCCCCTCCTTTGCCTCTTTTAAAACCACATTGGATCGTGCGAAGGAGCAAGATGTACAAATACTCTATGGTTATTCTGGTGAGACCGTTGTAGGCTTTCGTTGCACAGACGATGTGCTGAAGTATGCTGTAGAGCTAAACTTTATAAAGTCTCACATATACCGTGAAGTAAAAGAAACAACGCGTGCAGAAGAGAAGCAGCAGATATGGATAGTGAGTCTTGTGGATGGTGGTGTGACAAGCGGTATTATGTCATGTTACACCATGTCGATTACTCATACCCTACGACTGAAAATGTGAATCTCGTCATCATGGAGAATCTTAAGTATTTTTATCACTATATTAATGTATATCATGATGAGGTTCGTAGTGAGGTTGTGGCTAGTGCCCTGCGTGAGTTTTTAGCAGACTTTAGAGACGAGTATCGTTTGCTAGGCAAAAAGGAAAAATATGAGCATATGTTCCTCTCAAATAGTGCGCCGGAGTGTGAAGATGTTTAGGAGAGATAAAACATTATAAAATGTGCCTAGTTCGTGAAATTTCCTGAGGGAAACTGTCTGGTGTGTATTCTGGTAGTGATAAAACGTTAAAACCGAAATTAATTCTTGTACGGAAAAAAACACCTACCCAATATAATGGGTACAACAATTCGATCAGCGCCGCACACGTTTCATTAGATTATGGTGCGACTCGCACCTCACGGATCATACGAGTTCGAACAAACCCATTCACGTATCATCAGGGTGAGTCAACCCCCATCGAACCGTTCCTGCCTACCTGCGTGCCTCACGCGGCTCATAGTTATCTCAGAGCTTGAACCGAGTGGACGTGCGCTCCTCGAATACGATGGAACTTCCTTTGAGCAGCATTCTCAACGCCTCGTACGATGTGTCCGTGACGAAATCGTTGCGCGTGTTCAGGCGTAAATCCGGTGCCGTTAGCTATGTACTGGAAACGGAATGTAGACAAACAAACAAACGGAATGTTGTTTATTTAAGTGTCGAGGAGATGAATAGAATCTTCGTGATAGTTGAGAAGTGGAGTGAAGATCGTTATAAAATACCTGCTAACGTAGGTACAAGAAGAGAGCAGATTAGTGACGCACCCTCATACGCCGTTGTATGTACGTTGTGTATAAATAACGATCGGCCATGCATTGATATACGGCTGATGTGGAAGAATGCTTCTGATAATAACGCTCTTGTTCCTACGCGAAACCGTTTCATCCTCGACAGAATGTTTGAAATCGTCGGATTCCGCAAGCTGAAACCTATATTAGACGCGCGTGTTACGGATATGCTTTATTTTGATACAGTACTTGAATACGCATACACCGCTCTGCTCGATGGGTTTACCGAGTGTAGGGCTGAACAAGGTGAGAATGGTCTAGAGCTGGACGTTTATTTAAAAAGTTTAGACTCTTTGAAATATCATGAACTTTGGTACAAAGCAATTGATCGGTACAAGGCTGAGCTCACCTACACCGTTCACCCTGAAGAACTATTTCTTTATATAACGAGCAGTTGTCGTAACGACTTAGAAGATTATTTCAATTGCCGCTATGTTGAGTGAAGATGAGTTCACAATTGAAAAGCTCGCGTCGGTAGAAATAAACCCTCGATTGGAAAGGCGTGTTTATAAACTTGTGTTTAATAATGTAGCTAACGATGAACTCTTTGTGCGTGCTTTTGATTGTATTCTAGACGTATTTAAAGATAACTTACCAACCGGTTGTAAAGTGGGAACAAAAATAGTACTGAACGATATGAAGGCCCTTCATATCGAGTACAGGTTTCCCTATACTTTAAGCGGTGAAATATTATTAAACCGCGTATACTGCGTAATGCAGAGCAATAAGGATTAATTGTAGACTCGATTAAGTGCGATTTTAGTATTTTGAAAAAAAAGTTAAATGTATTTATATATTTAACATATTGGTGTGTGTGTGTGTGTGTGTATATATATTTCTGCTATATTGATGACTATACGATTTCTTATGTTGCGCGGTAGAAGATAAAGTGTTTGTATTTATTTATTTAGGTGTGTGTATATATTTCTGCTATGTTGATGGTTATATTATTTTATTTTTTATTTTTGATCATTCCAATGCATTTATTTTCTATATATCTCCATAATATAATTGTGTGTGTGTATATATATATGTATAGAAACGACGTATATATATATAATATAATATATTATAATATATATGTATAGAAACGACGTATATATATATATATATATATATATATATATATATTTCTCCTGTACTGTTATATTGACGGATATATTTTTTTATTAGATGCATATTCCTCGTTCATATTTCTTAAACTGTTATTATTTTTAATTGATCATTCAAATGTATATTTATTTTCTATATATTTATAATAAACAGAATGATGTAATGTTGTTTTATTAATTCTTTTGGTTGTAAACAATTATATCAAATGGTTGGTTACGCCTTCTAACCTGCTAGCGGAATTCTAAGCCAACTTTTAAGAATTAATTAAATAAATGGTACAATCTGGCAACTTAATAATGTATATCTGAACAATTAAAATGGTATCTGGCAACTCGCCCTAATAATGTATACCTGAACAATTAAAATAAAAAGTGGTATCTGACAACTCAACTTGAACAAGCCATTTACGCCATCTAAGCCAACTGGCTGATTAGGAGTCTGTAAGAGGACGGCGGGTCAGCTGAAGCGTTATTATGCACTTGGCTCCTGCCAGGTGAACACCTCTCTTCCTTTCTCTTCTCCTGTCTTTCTCTTGGGGATAACGCCGCCTCCAAGTTTCATGACCCCTTGTTGGACCTGCAGCATCCCCACCCCTTTGCAACATTGAGTTGTTGCACACCCCACCCCCTTTGCAACAGTGAGTTGCTGCATACCATCGCCCCCCTTTGCAACATTTGCCCATTATCTCTTGCAACATTCCTGCACGCTACCTTTTTTCGGCTATACTACTCAGGTTTTATAGCAAGTAAAAACCCTTACGGTTTTTTTTAAGAGTCGCTCTTTTTCTTCCTATTTTATTTTAAGTTTGTGATATACTGTAGAATTAAAAATGCAGCAATATTCTTTCAAGAGTGAACAAAATATCTTCGGTTTGGCATCTTCATGAAGTGATAATTCTACGTCCTTCTCTCCCTTCTTTATTCGTACATGAGAATAATAAAATCAGTCGGGAGGGACAGAAGCTGTCACAGCGCTCAAGCGAGACTAATGTGGTTCATTATGTTAAATTCTTGGTTACTATATCAGCACCATCAAGAGTAAATCCTGACCTCAGTGTCTTCGCTTACAGGGAAACGGTGTTACCCACTGACCTATGGGCGCTGGCCGTACATGAGGATGGTCATACTTCAGACCGAAAATCTGTACTTCTTAATAAATATTTTCGTTTTAATTGAAGCTCTTTATATAACTTCAGCATCAGTGGTTGGAACCGTCAGATTGTGTTGACATGAATTCTAGCTTCGTAATTTGCGGTAAAGGAAAAACTTTAGCTAAAACTTTCGGGAGAAATTCTTACCTTTTCTTTTCTCGAAGAGAACTTGAACGCCCTCTGGCGAAGGACGGAAGAAAGCGCAAGGAAGGGCGAGGAAGAGGAAGAAAACATTTGCTGTAAGGACGGTTCACTCGACAGTGACAAATGCTTACCTAGAAAACAATATTGAAACATTAACATAATTAAGTATTATAACAACTTAAAAACAATAACACAGAAATAAAATAAACAACAAAAATTATACTTTCTTTACAAAAAGTAAAGAGGTATACAGAGGGTTGCCAAAAGTAAACAGACACTACATGATTGTCCTCAAGAACAAATGGCAAAATTCCTGAATAGAATGCCGGAACATATGTCAGCTTTACTTAATGCAAAGGGAAAAGCAACACGATTCAAAATATATTGATTCAATAAATCTGTTATCATTTATTGACTTTTAGTATCATATCAAAACCTATGGAAAAAAACAAAGGTGTCTATTTACTTTTGTCAACCCTCTGTACTTTGTTAGAGTTATTTTGAATTAATTTGCTTAGTTCATTCTCGTATAACGGCATTTACCAAACTTTATTTTATCATATTGCCCATTCAAACTGAAGTTAATCCTTCAGGTCCCCTTTATTTAAACTGCAAATGGCATTTATTAAGTATAACTTAGTACCATAAGCAATGTGACGTATCATTACAAATGAATGTAATGTACTAATGTACTATATATAGTATATGGCATGTTTCCTAAACAGTTTCTAAACTTTTACTTTAATATTTCTTCGTTAACCACCTCGTAATCCCCTTCAGTATGTCTTGCTCCCTACAATTAGGAAACGTTGTCGTATGGTACCAAAGAAATGTGTGTAGTAGATAACTACATTGAAGAGAAACAAGAGTTTCATCCAAACACTTTCTTTCAATTCTTTTTTTAGTAAACAATGTTAATAGATGTCTTTATGAGTTTGTAAATTTTAATATAAGGACATACACACACAAACACACACACACACACACACACACACACATATATATATATATATATATATATATATATATAATATATATATATATATATATATATATATATATATATTCTACTTGTTACCCAATTCATATGAAAATAAAAACCCACTCTAATAGACAGAGTTTATTTCCACAACAGTTTCGACGCCCACTGGCATCCTCCTCCTCCTCCTCGTTATGTAGATGATATTTTCTCATTTTGGCCTGACCACTGGAACAACTTTGACACTTTCTTTCAGTCATTAAATAATCTTGTTCCCTCTATTAAATTTAAATATGAATGGGAGAACGACAAACAATTACCTTTTCTAGATGTTTTGGTCATTAACGAAAGCGGAAAGCCCAATTTCACGGTCTATAGAAAACCTACTCATTGTAATTCGTACATTCATTATTTTTCATATCATGATGAAGGGGTTAAAAGCTCAGTTATTTCTTCCATGTTTCTAAGAGCACTCAGGATTTGTAGGCCACATTTGCTGGACCCGGAAAATTCAAAGGTTTGGAACATTTTTAAGGATTTAAAATATCCCGAGTGGTTTATCAGAAAGGCGTATTTAAAGCCAGAAAATCTTTTATGCCCCTCGGGAACCTTCAGTTAACCAAAAACAATATGTGAGTTTGCCTTACATTGCCGGCTAAGAAAGAGTAAAACCGTTGACGAAAGATTTTAAGTTTGCTTTGGCGTTCAAATATTCGTCTACCGTGAAAAGTAAATTGGTTAGGAATAACGTTGCAAAAGAGGAACAAGCCTGTGTCTACAGCATTCCCTGTAAAAGTTGTGATTTAGTATACGTTGGAGAAACTGGAAGAAATATTGAAACCCGTATTAAAGAACACAAATATGCCTTCAGAAGTTGTAATACTAATAATGCCATTTTTTATCACGCCAGCCAAAATAATCATGCTATAGATTGGGAATCAAGTAAGGTACTTTATAAATGTAATAATTATGTCAAAAGAAAAATAATAGAATCTGTGTGTATAGAAAAAGTAGATAATTTTAATTTGTGCGAAGGTACTTATAAGTTAGACCCTTTAATGAGATTCTTGGTCAAAAAATCCCTTACGGAGTCGTGGGAACGTGTTCGAACCTAAGTGTGAATTTCTTAAATGTCTCTGGATTGGATTGTTTCCTTACTCGCTTTTAGTTAATGTAATAATGGAAGTAATAAATGTGGAAATAAATATAAATGCAACAGATGTAATAATAAAGGTAATATTATAAATTTAATAATTAGGGTAAAGGTAATAATAATAAATGTTAAAAAATGTAAATGCAATAATAAATGCAGTAATTATGTCAAAATATTAGAATCTGTATGTATAGAACAAGAAGATAGTTTTAATTTGTGGGAATGTACTTATAAGCGGACCCTGTAATAAAATGCCCTTCCGGTGTCGGGAGAACGGTATCTAACCTAGGTGCGAATTTCTCAATGGTCTCTGGATTGTTTCCTAATCGGCTTTTTTCATTCGTTTTTCGGTTTATAAGTTCTGTATAATAAACAACAATGTAATAACCAATGTAATAATAAATTTATAATTTCTGTAATAAATAATTATGCAATATTAAATGTAATAAATTTAATAATAAATGTAATAATTATGTAAAAAAAAAAATAAAAAAAAATAATAGAATCTGTATGTTTAGAACAGGAAGATAGTTTTAAATTTGCGCGAATGTACTTAATGAAAATACCCTTCCGGTGTCGGGAGAATGGGATCTAACCTAGGTGCGAATTTCTTAACGGTCTGTCCCTGGACTGTTTTTCCCTCTTGTTTTGGTTCATTCGTGTTTCTGTATCCACCCGAGGAGGATGCCAGTGGGCGTCGAAACTGTCGTGGAAATAAACTCTGTCTATTAGAGTGGGTTTTTATTTTCATATTTTGACCTTCACGTAGAAAAAAGTGAAGTTTTTTGCATTTACCCAATTCATGCAAAATTTGGACTTGGGGGGGAAAAAGTTATATAGGATAACAAAGACCTGAAAATCCTTTCTAGACTAGCTCATAAAGACTAGCTCATAAAAAGAAAGGAGAGAGAGAGAGAGAGAGAGAGAGGTAAATGAAAGTAAAAAAATCTACATACTCTCATACCGTGAGAGTAGCATCATATAAAACTTTCACACAGAAATAGTATTAGTAGTAAAGTATATAACAGAGAAGTCTTCCCTTCCGTCAGCCACTGCTGAAGGAAATAGTAGTGAGAGTGTGTTAAAGGAAAATAGGGAAGGTTACACTGAAAGGAATAACTTTAGAGTTGTTTTATACCATGCGTACGTTTATCTGCTGTAACCCGATTTTACTCATTACTCAGTGTAAAGTAAAGGTGGAATAGAACGCTACACTATATAATCTAATCTACAGCATGAATTTTTATTTATTTTTTTAATGATTTTCTCTACTTATTTATTTGTTGAATAGAAGAAGCGATTATTTCATCGTGAGGCTAGGTCGAATATTTAAAATGTATTAAATAGTATGGCATTCTCTCGCATTTCGACTGTTTGAAGGAAAGGAACACTGATTTAGGGGCCATCATCCTGTCAGCACGAACTAACTGTTGTCACAACTCCTCCGACAGTGCACAGCATGTGTGTGTGTGTGTGTGTGGGTGTGTTTCACAAAACAAAATGAATAATACCCACCCCATACGAAACTCCTAACGATGCAATAACACACGAGCAAAAGCAAAAACGTTTTAGAATCTTATTTCAGGTGTAAAAACATGAAATTATTCCCTAACTAAATTAAATAAGCTATAATTTTCTTACAAACTATTAACAGTACTAGACTGCATCCCCAATCAGCTTTCCTTAAAATGAATAATATACAGTATTTTAAGGTTTTGACTCTCTTGAGTCCCCCATCAAGCTTTCCGCCTGAAACAATGGGATATCATCTGAATATTCCCAGTGCTCTGAAACCAGACCCGACCAGCTCCTCCTACTACATTTATTAGCAAAAGGAAACATTACTACTTCCGTTCTATTCCAAAATAGGAAAAAACAAACGAAAGACGTAAAGCAAAGGGGGAGATAGATTGAATTCCCAAATCGAACTGAACGTATAGGTATGCGGATGGTTTGGCTCTGATGAGTTCTTATCAATGAAATCGAAGGAAATAATAAAGAATAAAATAAAAATAAAAAAAGCTCCCTGTGGTCTCATACCAGACCGACCAACATGTCCTACTACATTTTCGAACAAACGAAAAGAAATAAGAGGAAGGGAATAAGTAATGAAATGGGAAAGGGTAGGAAGGAGGAGGAGGAGGAGGAGGGGCTGCCGTCGTATAACTAATAGTTTTATCTGCGTAACCCAAAATTTTTACTTATTTACCTTTCTCAACAACGACACTCGAGGAAAACTTAAAGGCTAGGTTATGTTAAGTTCTGTTAAATTAGGTGTCTGTAAAAACGGACATGGACAATTTGTTGCGTCTATAAAACCTGTAGTGACAGTCCGGAAATTCCTTTCCTACCCTCCTTTTCTCACACCCAGAAGTAAATAAGATGGTGAAATCCAAACACGTGGGCGGAAGCCTGCGTGGAGGATGGTACACGACTTTGTGCTTCACTGGTACTTCGCGATTGCAGGGGTGTGTGTCACCGAGTGAAATTCTGCCAGCAGGTTATCATACTGCGATTCAGGGCGGGCCATCGAGTATACCGGCGGAGGCGCTGCAACAGGAGTGATTATACGTTGTACACTGATTCTTGTGACCTGATCGATAAGACGCCGGCGGCTGAAGTCAAGCGAGGTTGAAGTGGTGCAGGAAATCCGCCCTCAATACACGGCGCAATTTCAGGTTTAGAGGAAGGGCCGATGATGAACGGTAAGGAAAGGAGGAATAATATTTACTTCTGACCCTGTGTCAACTTAGGAAACGCACCTTAGAACTGGCGTCAGTAAAATAGAAGAGACGGACCTTGTTTGGGGAGCCGGGAGCAGAGGATGCCATCAGTGCTCGACCGTAGAATTTCCCGCATTACGACAGGATGAGGAGCACTGCCCTCCCTGGTTTCCGAATCGTTGATGACACTAACATAAGCCGTTGTCTCTGCAGAGGGAAGGGGTTCGTTCGTTTCGGGAATCTGGGATCCGTGCATTCTAGAAGTTGGGAGTCCGCATGCGTACGACTAAGTTGGCTTGAAATCGAATCACGCTTTTATAGCCACGTTCTGGTGATGTGAAAATTTTCTGCGACTTCAGAGGAATCCTCTAGAAGTCTATATATTTCATGTGAGCTTATGCCCACATGTTCGGATTTCACCACCTTGTTTGCTTCTTCTGGGCGTGAGAAAAGGAGGGTAGGAAAGGAATTTTCGGAATGTCACTACGCGCCAGCTATGGAGAGAATTTTAAAGCAACCCACAAGAATGAGGTGAATGGGAAATTTTACATTTTTACAATCAACATTAAACACCTGTAAAACGAAAACAAATACAGACCTTAGTTTTAACATAATCTCACATCATTACCCTTTCATATACTTACTACCAAAAGGAAAATAATAAAGGCGCATGCTAAGGTCACGGCTCCTGTGTACATGTTCCTCATGTGCGAAAGGGGATTGGAGAAAGACGAGTGTTGTAGATCAAGTTCCTCAACAGGTTTTCCGGTGCCATATGGTCCAACTGATTCCAAAATGGAGGCGTCTGAAACGATTGTCAAGTTTCATTTTTAAATTATATTTAATACCACGCACTACTTTCATGAAATTATGCGCAAATTATTATACAGTGTTATAGTAAATGCGCTGCATACTCTATCGTTGTACATGTATCTGAAATACAACAACAATAGTTTCTAACGTACGGGTACGTTTGGGTATGAAAAAGAGTTTAACCCTTTAAGGCCGGAATTTTTGGTGGGGTTAAGTTATGAAGGTGTGTATTTCAAACGCTAGCAATTTGTACCGGTGGTCCTGAAAGGGTTAAACATTAAATTACATAATTACTATAACAACATAAATAATGTAGATCTACATTATAACAATCAATAAAACTTTGGAATTTAGATTAAAAATTAACATTAAGAATTAATATTTACAATCTCGGAAAGAAGTTCGCAAAAAAGAAAAATTATTGGTTGTACTGTAAAATAGCCTCACGTCAAGCCTTCGTTTTTTTAGGATTGAGTATCAAATATAGTGATGTTCCAAAATATGCTTTAACCTTCCGCATAAATGAACTTTCGTTCGCATATTTGTTTTCAGCAATAAATAAAGATAATTCATAAACTACAGGGTGTCCCTAAAGTCTGGACACATAGAAAGTATCACTAACTATAACTAACTATATGTTATTATTATTATTATTATTATTATTATTATCTTAAATTCATGCAACTGAGGCCTAAGGTAGGCCCACATCGAATCAGCAACCCTGAGGTAGGACCAAATAGGACCTCCAAGTCCATAAGTTATGGACTTGGAGGTCCTATTTGGTCCTACCTCAGGGTTGCTGATTCGATGTGGGCCTACCTTAGGCCTCAGTTGCATGAATTTAAGATAATAATAATAATAATAATAATAATAATAATAACATATAGTTAGTTATAGTTAGTGATATTTCCTATGTGTCCAGACTTTAGGGACACCCTGTATATACTGTACTCACATTCTGTTCCTCAACCCAACCCAACCTCTCATTCCCCAACTCCAGAACTAAAAATTCTTCGAGGAAATCTGCGTATTTAATAGATTATATAGGAAGTTATACAAATATTTTTACAGCAGAGCAGTAATCATATCTATTATCGAGCATTATTATACTTTTCGGTATAAAAAATAAAACGTAACAAAATACAGCTTTGGTGAAAAAATATTCCCTCTCTCTTCTTCCATTGTGAAGAGTGAGGAGAGTATCAATTTTTAAAAGTTCTCTTAAATTGTGAAATATTTCTACATATAGTAAATAAGCATTTAACACTTTCTGAAAATAAATACAATAATGGAAATCAAAGACTATCTCATCGACTTCCGACGGTGCTGTAATAATAATAATATACGATTTAGCGTAAAGGGCCACATTAGTTGGCCTGAGCTCCGTATCACTTTCTGGCCCACCTGACTGATTATTATTATTATTATTATTATTATTATTATTATTATCTATATATTATTCTTCAGTATTTATTTTTACTGGATATATAAATTTCACTTTAAAAATTTCCGTAATTTTACATGAAGAGAAAGTCATGGCTATGAAGTTATTTTATATTTATGGCTAACTAAAATTATTTTATGTTTTATAAAGAATTAAGCAATAACACCAAAAATTGATTGGTAAATTAGAAAGAACTCGTTAGATTATAGAACTGATTCACTATAATCGGGTACGTTTGTTTTCGGCACTTGTTAATATTAATGCAAAATAATTTACTGGAACTACATAATATAACCGACTTTGATTTACGAGCGAGATTCGTATTAAACATTGATATCTATTAGTTCAACTGAGTACAGCGCTTCGCGTATAATATATTCTCTAAGTCTTGGAAGATTTTATTCAAGGTGTAATTATTTTGAAGACATTATTTTTACGCTGTTGAAGAACAAACTCCTCCCTATTTATCAAAGAGTCACTGCCAATCAGTACGAGCATGTGGGAATTTTTAGTTATTTCTCATCAATTCTCAATACACACTTTAATACAAAATAGATTTATACTGTAAGTGTTTTATCATAGAGCGGTAAATGTACGTCATCTTGTATTAAAATTACTGAAATAAGTATAATTATATGATCTATCCGTCCACTTTTTTTTTGTCGATGGTTTTCTGACTTCTTAGGAATTGGTTCGACATGCCATAATTTAAGGATTTTTCAGAGCAATTCAGTTTCCTGTTTTGTGTCAAATAAAGTAGCTGCCACTTGTCGAATAAAAAAGCTGACATTATTACTGTTATGCGCTTCAAAATTATTTTTAATATCTTATAAACTTTTCTTTTTATGTTGCATTGTACATTATTCATATATGAAAGAGATAAAATAAATATTTTAAAAAATACAAAGTTTTAGCAATAGTATGAAAAAAATGTAATCGAAAGCGTAAGATATTCTTTAACTTAGATTAGTGTAATGTTTAAGTGATGTAACATATAACCTCCTTGAAAATGTATATTCGGGTGCGTTTTTAACATACGGGCAAACGGGGCACGGCCCTGACGGGGCCCCTTTACCCCGGGCCCTTTTGTCTACTTTTGTACCTTGTAAGACTCGGCGCGGAAGCACGTTCTAGATCACTGATCATTACTCCACGGTTCTTTAATCTTGAATGTAGTTTGAACAGACATGTTAACCATTATGTGAGCAAATTTTATTTCACAAAACTAACCATTAGGCTATGTTTAGTCATTTACCTTTCTGTGAGGATGTAAGTCACTGTTTCTAACTGTTGTAATACATGTTATCTCCAATCTAGATATTTACCGTTGCATTTTTCTCCCAAGCATTAAAAGTTTAAGATGAAAAAATTAGATATAGGGCCTACTGTAATTTAGTGTAGAGGACTGAGTTGCTATAATGTAAGTTGGTTGCTATAATTCTTCTCTATATATTTGCATCCTGAATAAAGTTTACAAAAATTAGTGCCGTTTGTATTTTTCTTTACTTTCGTTGAAATAACTTTACTTAAATATATATTGATTAGTGAAAACATTAAAGAGTTTTTCGCCCCTGTTTATATTGCATCACTTTTTGTTGTTATATGATACTGTTTTAGCTGGAATATCTTAAATAAACTTCTTTAGCTATATTATAATTCTATTATAGCTTAAGTTTTCACGTAAACTTCGTAATTTTTAATGTCTTTAAAACAGTGACAGTATCTAACCTTTTCGTTTCCAGAAGTACTACGGCCACGTTTCACCAAAGCTATATTTTGTTACGTTTGATTTCTTATACTGAGAAGTATAATAATGCGAATATATAATATGATTACCGCTCTACTGTAAAAAATACAGTAGTCCCTCTATAATCGTCGCTATCGACTATCGTCATTTCGATCTATCGTTGTTCCCTATTTAACACCATTATTTCGTTAATCGTCCTCCCTCTATTAATCATCGTCTGCACGCGGGGCATCAATCTTTGTTGAGCGCTTAGTGGAGACGGACATCGCGCAGTTTTACTACGCAATTTACTTTAAAATATTTGCTTTTTTAATTCACTTTAGTAAAATTAAGTGAAAATGGCCCCTCCTTAGAATGTACAAAGTGGTGGTAAAGGTAAAAGGCCTAGAAATGTGACCACATTGGAGATTAAACTAAAAATTCTAGATGATTTTGAAAATGGAAAACGTGTTGCAGACATTGGCAGGGAATATGGCGTACCGCCAAGTACTCTGCGATCGATTGTGGCCGATAAAAAAAAATACAAAGATATCGCAAAATTAGCAGTGCCTGGTCATATTAAAATAGGAGAAGATGAAGGATGTTTTGGGAAATGACCCCAATGCAGAAAGATCCTCCAAAGTCATTCGAGAAGCGAATCAAGCCTTTCGTTGCTGTAAGGAAATCTTACCAGAGAAAAAGAAGACTACAAGACAACCAACTCTGGATTATTTATGCAAAAAAAAATCGGTACCCGGGTGTTTCAAAAGTCCCTCACTAATTTGATTTTCAATTTTCTTTGCAGCTAATCGACCAACGACGTTCATCTTGTGGTAAACTCTTACTCAGTAGTTGAGAATTGTTTTGAGTCTACATTTGAAGTTTTGCTCCGTTTTCTTCTGCTACCATGCTGACTCTAGAGCAGAGGTGTAAAATCGCTGCATGGCAGGAGGTTTTTCAATCTGTGGTCGAAGTGCAGCGACGATTCCGGGCAGTCTACGGACAGCATTATGCACCGGATAGGAACACCATCGTCGCCACCCACCGGAAGTTTATGGAGACCGGATCCGTAAAGGACAAACCACGATCAGGAAGACCTCGAAGTGGGGGGAGTGAGGAGAATGTCGAAACTGTCCGTGAGGCGTTTAATCAGAGTCAAGGAAAGTCCATTCGGTGAGCTGCTGCGGAACTGAACATCAGCGCGACATCTATCCAACGGATTTTGCGGCGTGGTCTCAAGCTGTATCCGTACAAGATTCAGGTGGTTCAGAAGCTGGAACCTCAAGACTACGATTGCCGGGTGGAGATGTATGAGACACTGCTGCATCACTACGAAAGAGACCTATCGATCCTGGAGCAAATGTGGTTCAGCGACGAAGCTCTCTTCCACTTTTCTGGTCGCGTCAATCGGCACAACACCCGCATCTGGGGAACTCACAATCCTGCGGAGATCCGTGAACATGAAAGGGACACGCCGAAATTGGTCGTCTGGTGTGCCATCTCCTCAGCTGGGCTGATTGGTCCGTTCTTCTTCCTGGATCAAGATGGAAATTCCGTGAACGTCAACGGAGACAATTACCTTCGTATGCTTCAGGAGTTCTGCATCCCCCAACTGTCAGCTGTAGCTGACATGCAAGAAGTCATTTTCTAGCAAGACGGTGCCCCTGCTCATTACTCGCGTGAGGTTCGCTCATTTCTGAATAAGCAGTTCCCGATCGGTGGATTGGTCGCCGTGGTCCCATCGAATGGGCTGCTCGCTCGCCTGATCTTACCCCATGCGACTTCTTTTTGTGGGGCTACATTAAGAGCAAAGTGTACGCCACCAAGCCGCGAGTCCTCCCCACACTAGAAGAAACGATCAGGAATGCGTGTGCTTCTGTTACTCCCGAAATGTTGTCCAATGTCGGCCAAGAATGCGTAAAACGGTGGCTCGCTTGTTTCGAAAAACGGTGCCCACGTTGAGGTGTACCAGTGACTTTCCAGTAGACTTATGAAGCCAAGTTTGATGCCACCAAAATTCTCATGAATCGTAGACTCAGCAACCAAATTGTCATTTGGTTCCTCTTGTAATTGCTATTTTAATAAAATTTAAAAAATAATGAGGGACTTTTGAAACACCCTGTATTATCGGGACTACCAAACTGTTTATTATGTGCAAAAAAACTTCACTTTTTTCTACGTGAAAGTCACAATATGATAATAAAAACCCACTCTAATAGACAGAGTTTATTTCCACAACAGTTTCGATGCCCACTGGCATCCTCTTCGGTTTCGTTTTTCTGTATCCACCCGAAGAGGATGCCAGTGGGCATCGAAACTGTTGTGGAAATAAACTCTGTCTATTAGAGTGGGTTTTTATTATCATATTGTTTATTATGTATTTTTGCTCTCGTCATTTTCGTTTAAACTAACGAAAATATCACGCCTTAACCTAACCAATCATCAAGGGCGTACAGTTGACCTAACCGGCATTCAGTTGACACGAATGTTGACACTGGATGCTTTTATCAATTACGGCGTTATTCTTTCATCCTTAACTTGCCCGAAATGTGACAGTGAGTGCCTAATACGAAAAGATCAGAAAATATTTAGGTGAATAACCAATATTAACCTGTTAAGTTAATTGATTGCCTGGTTAGGTCAACTGAATGCCCAGTTAGGTCAACTGAATGCCCGGTTAGGTCAACTGAATGTCCGGTTAGGTCAACTGTACGCCCTTGATGATTGGTTAGGTTAAGATGTGATATTTTCGTTAGTTTAAACGAAAATGACGAGAGCAAAAATACATAATAAACAGTTTGGTAGTCCCGATAATGCGTAAGTACCAAAAAATCAAATCCACCGAAGTCTCCTCATCCATCAACATGAACAGCAGTAGATCTCCTTGATCTGCTGATGGAGGGTGATTCACCTACCAAGCAATAAAACTCCATCACCAAGCCCGACCAACGCTCCATGCGCAGCCAGCAACTTCATAATTTGGTAAGTACAGCACAGCAGGTGGTCTGGAACGAATTGTCATTATTACATATATTTCAATGACTCGTTAATCGTCGTTTCCTTAATCGTCGTCTGTTCATGGAACCAATTAAAGACGATTATAGAGGGACTACTGTATTTGTATAAATTTCCATATAAATAGTTTAGATATTGAATACACTGATTTTTTCAAAGAATTTACAGTTGTGAAGTTGAGGAATAAAAGGAGTTCGGGTGGAGTTGAGCAACAAAATGTGAGCATGAATTATCTTTGTTTATTGATAACTACAAATACGTGAGTAAAAGTTTATTTATTCAAAGGGTTAAAGCATATTTGCAACTTTATTTCACTGATGCAATATAAGAAAGCTGTGAAATATAAATTTCAACTTGTATTCCTCATCTCCAAAGATGCAAGGAAAAGGGAAACAGGGAACCGCTTCTTTTTAAAATTTTATCATAATTTTTGGGTGGAAAGGGACGTTCCTCGGAAGTAAGGCGTAAGGCTGTTTCCCAACGAAGAGTAATTTTTTTTTATTTTTTTGGTGAACTTCTTTCCTCGATCGTTCATAATAGGTGTGAGAGAGGTGTGGGACCTAATCTAAATACATTGCGTTTCAAAATTGGCCTGAATAAAAGGAATAAAAATGCGTGTTAGGGTAGGAAGGCCAACAGAGCGGAAGCAGGATGTCCAAAGGTTTGGTTTCGTATAAATGACACTGATGAACACTCATGAACACTGATAAAATTGTTAATCTACACAACACACATCCACTGTTCACAAACATATTAATTAAGCTTAACTTCAAATTGCTTCACGTACATGATAATTCTTTTTATAGAAATATAATAATAATAATAATAATAATAATAATAATCGGTTTATTACGTCTATTGTAAAATATACATTTATACAATGCTACGTAATTCTAGAAAAAAGTAAATAAATAATAAATCTCAAAATGTGTAAGAATGCCTAACAAAATGTTGCTATACACAAAAGCCGACGACATATCATCCAGTGTTTACTTCCTTGTCCTGTGGCCATCCCACCTACCCCCATAATTGTTATTCTCGTTTTGGCCGTTTGAATTGCGGAAGATGTCATCTTTTTTTAAATCATCATGAGCGTGTATCCGAATGTGGTGGTCTGTACCTTGACAAGTTTGACCAGTGAACCCCGGTCTGCAGGCGCAGTAAAAACTCAACGTTTCAGCGATGGTGTAACACGTCCCCCCGTGAGCACAAGGATTTGGACTGCATACCTGTGATATGTAAAATTCTATATGAGACATATCTTAAAGTCCTCGCGCACCGGGTGCGGCTCTGGGTCGCAATGCGGCAACGCGGAGCCGCATCGCTGCGCAGCGAATGAGACTATCGCACACCGAACGCAGCGCAACAGTGCCAAAGTTGCAGTTATTGATTACTGTTCGCGTCGTCATGGCAGTTTGAAGCTATTAGAAATTAATATGAACAAAATAAAGAAAACATCGAGTTTTTGACCGTTTTATTGCCATCGTAATTTTAAAATAATTATCTGAAAAAATGTAATATAAACTTACTTTTTTAGTCAAGGTCGGAAAAGGGGTTTCAAATTGTTTTTTAAAACAGGTTTTTCATTTTTAAGTTATTATTTACTATTAAAGTTGAGACACCTTCATAGAGAACTGTAAACACGTACATAATCATAGTCTCAATATTAATTATGCTTTAACAAACTTAGGAGTATTTTTGTCACGAAAAAGTAAAGTTTAAAGATAGTTTAAAATTTAAAGTTTATAGCCTTAATCATCAGCATATATATACATATATATATATATATGATGAATAAAACCACGAAGGAAAGGAAACACAAAAAGGTGCTCAAGCGCTTTCGTCTAATGACATCCTCAGGAACACTGAAGTACATAAAAGGTTACGGCCTATAAAATTATATAGGTTACAGAAAAAAAAATAAAAAATAAAAAAATAAATAAATAAATAAATAACATACATACACACAAACATATATATATATATATATATATATATATATATATATATATCTACACATACATACATATATATATATATATATATATGCAATAAACCGAGAAGTAAAAATAAAAATTAAAAATTAAAGGATTAACAAAGAGGCATACAGATTTGTAAGGAAAATATCGATTTTTAGCACAAGATCAAATGAATTATAAAAATACAAATTTATACTGGAAATCTGCCCGGGTTTTAACACTTTGCCTTTTATAGTCAAGTTTCGATATATATAAAAATAAAATGAAGATTAAAAGTTAATAAAGTAGCATACAATTTTACCAAAGATTTAGCGTCCTGCCCTTTTTATCTAAATCTGTTTTGAAGGAATTCAAAACAACAGGATCGAGTTGAAAAAGACCTTTGCTTATGTTGAAGTTATTTGAAAGTTGGATAATGGCAGACTCAAGAATATGAAATGACACCCCCACTAAGAAGGCCATTTTTTCATCAATGTTTCTCCGCGCCCTTAGGATCGCCAGTCCGGAATACATCGATGCCGAATTGGAAAAAATCAACGGTATTGGAAGTGATCTGTGTTATCCATCTGCGTTTATGGAATCTTGTCTCAACAAGGCAAAACGAACTTTCTATCGTGTCAATAATAACACTCGTACTTTGTCAAAAAATATTTAAGTACTTCCATTTTTCCTGGGCTTTTTAGGCATTGCTAATGTACTTAAACTTTTGGATATTAATGTAGTATTTTCATATAACAATATTGTGAAAAATATCATAGTAAAAATAGCCCTACCAATAATTCAGGCATTATCTATAAAATTGGGTGAAAAACAATGTGATTCCTTTTACATAGGTCAGACGGGAAAGGATTTGCACACACGTATAAAACAGCATCAATATTCCGTTAGAACAGGACAGTTGTCCAGTGCTCTTTTTGTCTATTTGTCAGAGTTATCCCACTGTATTGATTGGAATAATGCTTCAGTTTTATTTCACTCTAGCAACATTGTTAATAGAAATATTCTTGAGTCTGCCATTATCCAACTTTCAAATAACTTCAACATAAGCAAAGGTCTTTTTCAACTCGATCCCTGTTGTTTTGAATTCCTTCAAAACAGATTTAGATAAAAAGGGTAGGACGCTAAATCTTTGGTAAACTTGTATGCTACTTTATTAACTTTTAATCTTCATTTTATTTTTATATACTGTACTATATCGAAACTTGACTATAAAAGGCAAAGTGTTAAAACCCGGGCAGATTTCCAGTATAAATTTGTATTTTTATAATTCATTTGATCTTGTGCTAAAAATCGATATTTTTCCTTACAAATCTGTATGCCTCTTTGTTAATCCTTTAATTTTTAATTTTTATTTTTACTTCTCTGTTTATTGCATATATATATATATATATATATATATATGTATGTGTATATATATATATATATTATATATATATATATATATATATATATATATATATATATATATATATGTGTTTGTGTGTATGTATGTTATTTATTTATTATTTTTTTTTCTTTTCTTTTTTTTTTTTTTTTCTGTAACCTATATATATAGGCCGTAACCTTTTATGTACTTCAGTGTTCCTGAGGATGTCATTAGACGAAAGCGCTTGAGCACCTTTTTGTGTTTCCTTTCCTTCGTGGTTTTATTCATCATAAATATATTTTTCACGTGTTACTTTCGTGAAATAATTTTCATATATATATATATATATATATATATATATATATATATATGCAGTAAAATCACAGAATAACACGTGATCTTATTAATAAGCAAACAACCACAGGGAAAAGGAAAAAGAAACACGAAATCCGAGCGCTTTCGTGATATATTCACATCTTCAGGGAAAAACAAGTAATATTACAAGGATATTACTTGTTTTTCCCTGAAGATGTGAATATATCACGAAAGCGCTCGGATTTCCTTTTCCCTGTGGTTGTTTGCTTATATATATATATATATATATATATATATATATATATATATATATATATACCTTTCCTTTCAACCTTTCAAATGTTCCGTGCGATGATTTCTCATTTTACGAAGGTCAAGCTTGTTGCCCCTCCTCTCGAGTTGGCCTGGTGAAGTAGTGAGTTGGTTTCTTGTACTCTTCACCTCACATAGCCAGTATGGCCAGTTCATCAGGGATTGTTCTGAGCCAGGCGTCTAATCTTCTTTGAAGATGTCCACTGCAACACCACTCGTGTTTCTTAGGTCTTTGGGCAGCTGATTAAACAGTTTTGGTCCTCTCACAACAAAACTATTTTCTTTCAGGGTTAAGGATGTTCTTTGTCTAGCCTTTAATTTGGGAACACGACACAGTCCTCCTTTTCTACTTTCCACTGTTGTTTGGGGAGTTACAGGGTTCAGAGTAAGATTAGGAACTAGTTTCTCCATTATTTTCGCAAGTGTAAATAATGGTGTATCTCTCTCTTCTCCTTTCCAGTGAATATAGGTTTAATTCGCGTAACCTTTCCCAGTAATTTAGTTCTTTGCACCCATTGATCTTGGCTGTGAAGCTTCTCTCTCTCTCTCTCTCTCTCTCTCTCTCTCTCTCTCTCTCTCTCTCTCAGTCTTCAACAAATCGTTGGAGACGGGCCAGGTGCCTGGTGACTGGAGGGAAGCCAACGTGACCCCTATCTTTAAGAAAGGGGATCACGAAAGTCCAGGGAACTATCGTCCCATTAGTCTCACTTCAGTTGTAGGTAAATTATTAGAGGGGATAATAGCGGATGGGATTGTTGACCATTTGGATTCGTACAAGCTGCTTCGGGACTCCCAACATGGGTTTAGACGGCATAGGTCGTGTCTCACCAACTTGCTCGAGTTTTTCCACGTCATGTTGGGTGAGTATGATAAGAGTAGGGCGATTGATATACGTTATCTCGACTTTCAAAAAGCCTTTGATAAGGTACCTCACGGCCGGCTAATGGCGAAAGTGCGCGCGCTGGGTATCGGTGGGGAAGTAGGTAGGTGGATTGAAAGCTGGCTGAAGAATAGGCGGCAGAGGGTTGTAATTAAAGGGGCTAGTTCGGGTTGGGCCTCGGTCACTAGTGGGATTCCTCAGGGTTCCGTTTTGGGGCCGCTGTTGTTTATCATTTACATAAATGATATAGACGGTGGCATCGTCAGTTGGATCGCCAAATTCGCTGATGACACCAAGCTTGGGGCCAATGTTGGGACGCCAGAGGCGATCGAGCAACTGCGTGCGGACCTAGGTAGGATAGGAGAGTGGTCCGAAAATTGGCAAATGCCGTTTAACTTGGGTAAATGCAAGGTGATTCACATTGGCTGCGCCAATCCCAAGTCGGACTACTCGATGTTGGGGAGTAATATCGAGGCGACTGATTTGGAAAAGGACTTGGGTGTGCTAATTAGCAGCGACCTTAAGTTTACCAAACAGTGCGTAGAGGTGGAAAAGAAAGCCCAGAAGCTGTTGGGTTATATCAGGAGGCAATTTCAGTTTCGGAACAAGGTGATTGTGCTCTCTCTGTACAATTCCCTGGTTCGGCCGCACCTGGAGTATGCAGTGCAGTTCTGGTCGCCCACCCTCAGGAAAGATATTGAGAGGCTGGAGCGAGTGCAGGCGAGGGCCACAAAGTTAATTCCTTCCGTTAGGCATATGGGCTACAATCGACGGTTACGCGCCCTGAACTTGTTTTCGCTGGAAACGCGAAGGCTGCGCGGTCAACTGATCGAGGTTTTCAAGTTCTTACGCGGGTTCAACGATGTCGATTTTAGAAGCATGTTTAGTTTAAATGATAACCCAACTCGCAACAATGGTTGGAAGTTGGATTTGAAACGGTTTAGGACTAGTGTGTGTGGGAATTACTTTACGTATAAGATCTGTGACACGTGGAACAGGTTACCTTCAGAAGTTGTGAACAGTTCCTCTGTGGATCAGTTCAAGAAAAGGTTAGACCAAATCTTGCACACTATTTGAGGGTGTGGAAAATTTTCCCTGGGACTGTTGCCATTGGATATATATATATATATACTGTATATATACACACAAACTCAGAATGGTCCCCTGAGACACTTATATGTTAAACACAGACCGTGCATGGAACAAGGAACTCTTCTGGGAAAATTAAATCCACTATAGTCCGAATAAGCAATGGTAAATGACAAATACCATAGTTTTTCTTTTTCATGATGCTAGCCCGACGTGGGCAACGGGTCTCTCGCAAAGAGGTCCCATAAATATAGCTTCCCTCACCAGCTATCTGCAAAGCAGACAGGATCCAGCTTTGGGACATGGATCTAGGGTTTAAAGCAAGCCTAGTCCCACTACATTTAGAACCTCTATATAAGTAAAAGACTCGTTGCATTCACGTCGGATTGAATAAATCAAAGAATGCAACGAGTCTTTTACTTATATAGAGGTTCTAAATGTAGTGGGACTAGGCTTGCTTTAAACCCTAGATCCATGTCCCAAAGCTGGATCCTGTCTGCTTTGCAGATAGCTGGTGAGGGAAGCTATATTTATGGGACCTCTTTGCGAGAGACCCGTTGCCCACGTTGGGCTAGCATCATGAAAAAGAAAAACTATGGTATTTGTCATTTACCATTACTTATTCGGACTATAGTGGATTTAATTTTCCCAGAAGAGTTCCTTGTTCCATGCACGGTCTGTGTTTAACATATAAGTGTCTCAGGGGACCATTCTGAGTTTGTGTATATTAAACGGACGTGTTACGTGCCTTGAAAAGTGGACGCTCAATGTTCCCGTTGAGGTTTAAGTTTTGGTTTTTTTTGGCTAAAAATACAATAGTTACCCCTTTTTCTTTGATTTATTCAATCCGACGTGAATGCAACGAGTCTTTTACTTATATAGAGGTTCTAAATGTAGTGGGACTAGGCTTGCTTTAAACCCTAGATCCATGTCCCAAAGCTGGATCCTGTCTGCTTTGCAGATAGCTGGTGAGGGAAGCTATATTTATGGGACCTCTTTGCGAGAGACCCGTTGCCCACGTCGGGCTAGCATCATGAAAAAGAAAAACTATGGTATTTGTCATTTACCATTACTTATTCGGACTATAGTGGATTTAATTTTCCCAGAAGAGTTCCTTGTTCCATGCACGGTCTGTGTTTAACATATAAGTGATTCAGGGGACCATTCTGAGTTTGTGTATATTAAACGGACGTGTTACGTGCCTTGAAAAGTGGACGCTCAATGTTCCGGTTGAGGTTTAAGTTTTGGTTTTTTTGGCTAAAAATACAATAGTTACCCCTTTTTCTTTGATTTATTCAATCCGACGTGAATGCAACGAGTCTTTTACTTATATAGGGGTTCTAAATGTAGGGACTAGGCTTGCTTTAAACCCTAGATCCATGTCCCAAAGCTGGATCCTGTCTGCTTTGCAGATAGCTGGTGAGGGAAGCTATATTTATGGGACCTCTTTGCGAGAGACCCGTTGCCCACGTCGGGCTAGCATCATGAAAAAGAAAAACTATGGTATTTGTCATTTAGCATTACTTATTCGGACTATAGTGGATTTAATTTTCCCAGAAGAGTTCCTTGTTCCATGCACGGTCTGTGTTTAACATATATATATATATATATATATATATATATATATATATATGTGCTAGGATCTCTTACTGATTGATTGATTGATTGAACAACCATAAAGAGGATATTGTATCAATATCTTAACAATGTGAGAGATATTTGACGTACTTTTTTTATGTAGAAAGAAGAGGCCAAGGGCGTGTGCCCGCAAAAAATGCCCCCCCTTTATGAGAAAGAGACCAAAAATCAAGGTCTCCGATGTTCACAATACCTTTTTCTTTTTAATTTTGAAAAGAGTGTGTAGTGTGAAAAATGTATGCGTGTGTAGTGAAGAAATGAGGGAGAAGTGTTTGTTTGAGAGCATGCTGGACTGTTCACAGGGTAGATGAGTCACAGAAACAGACCAGTTAAGGAGGACAGTGACAGGAGAAACGGGAATTCCAGCAATCCCTGTCTCCTGCCTAACATCACCCATGGAGAACTTCCCTGGTCGATTGGTGTCTACAATCTCCTCTTTACTGTGCAATGAAATTGTTCAAACTTCGAATCTATACTCATTTGGTCGACAAGACAACATCGACACTCTAAGAAACTAACTTAAGCCAACTTAACCTAACTTAACCTAAAACGTAACCTAACCTGTGTTAATTAACCTAACCTATGCTAACCTAACGTAACTTAATCTAACCCATAATAACTTGTCAAGTTTATGTCACGTTGATGAGATGTCGTGTGTTCGTAAACCACTGGTTAGAACCAGGTCATTCAGATGCAGAGTTGGGTCGCTGCACAGTAGGGTGTATCATGCTCATTAAAGCGCGAATTTCAAGATTGGCAGTATGTATTCCTATGTAAAATTAAATTTTAGGAGGGGTTTGTTTTCTTGAACGTTTGCTAAAAATCACGTTTAAGTGTTCAAATTTCCACTTTTTCGTTTTCTGGTTTTCTGTGCAGGACATACACTGTAGTACAAATGTAACAGACCGGTTTCTTACCAAACAAAACCATTGTAATAGCTGTTATAGGCTACTAGAGTTTCACTGTGATAATTTTCTATGTTTCAGCTTCAAAGCTTGGTGAAGATTGTGTAGCCACCATGGCTAAGCAAGGACGAAAGACCAGAAAAAGTTCTGGTTCAAAGCTGAGTGATCTGGTGGGTCCAGGCAAGCAGTTATTTCCCACAGAAGTTTCAACCTGGAGAGCTGTGTTTCAGAGAGGAATCCTCCTCCAGGAAGAGAAGCTGCTTCTGCATGATATGAAGAGAGCTCAGTATCCCCTGCAAGATTTGGCTAAGGACTTGACATCACTGGTACTGGCACAGTGGCGCAAAAGCAATGCCAAGTTCACTCCTCCTGTGATCATTCAAGAGAGATCCATTGCTAGGAAGATTCTTGTCAGGTGGAATGAAATGATTGACCTAGTGAATGGCAGAGTGAAGGCTGCAAAGAGGGAGAAGAGAATATCTGAACTTGATACATTGACATAACAACCTGCAGACATGATATCACTCTCTGTGGAACTAAGCATCTGGCTGCTGCTCTGTGCTGCTAGAGTTCATGTCAACTGTGACTGTCCTCTGCCTCAGAAGATTCCAAAGCTAGAGCTAGAGTAGCTCCATTACCAGAGGATCAAAACCTCAGAAGTTTCTGGCTTCTGGATGGCATCTGTTGATGTGAAGGAAACAGTGAAGCAGGTGAAGGCTGCTAAGAGGAAGGAGGAAGAACAGAAGGCAGCTGAGAAGAGAAACAGAAAAGAGGAAGAAGAAAAGGAGCTACTGCTTAGAGCTGATGATGGTGATGATGATGAAGATGAGGTGACTTCCTTGCAAGACTCTCCAGGCAGAGCAACTCCTACTGCTGTCACAGATTTTTCCAGTACTGCACCGGGCACAATCTCCAGTGTCAACACTGGCAAAGTCTCCAGCTCTTCCAGGAGGAACTACATGGATATCTCAAGCACTGCTGCGGCTGCAGTCAGGTTCAAGGTGGCAAACACTCCTGCAGCAGCCACTTCAACTGGTTTCTTGCAAGATCTCATCAAAGCTGGCCATCTATCTGCTGATAAGGCATATCTAGCTGTTGACAGGATGAAGATGTGGAGGGGCAAGGAGTCTGTAATAGGTGCCTCGGTGGAAGCCCTGGAGAAAAGGACAGAGGGAGATGAGATCAAGGGCATTTTCTTTGATGGAAAACAAGATAAGAAGACAAAGATCATGAGGTACAATGAAGAAATTGGCCGCTTCCATCCTGATATTACAATTGAAGAGCACTATAATGTTACCTGGGAATCTGAGGGGAAGTATCTCTTCCATTGTACACCAGAAGAACCTGAAGGAAATGAGAAACCTGCACTGAAGATAGCTCAGGCTCTGTTTGAGTGGATTAGTGCTCATGGTGCTAAAGATACTATTGTGGTCCTTGGTGGTGACTCCACCAACACAAACACAGGACCTGATGGAGGAGCCATCACTCACTTGGAGAGACTGCTAGGTCATAAGTGTCACTGGCTGATATGCCAGTTGCATATTAATGAACTCAGCCTCAGGAACATGATCATCAAGCTTGATGGTCCCTACACGCACAAGTCTGGGCTCAGTGGCCCAATAGGAAAACTTTTGGAGAAGATCAATGACATACCTGTCAACGTTAGCTTCAAGGCTCTGCCAGGAGAAGAAGATATAATTGAACTGCCAGAAGACATTGTACAGAACCTTAGCACTGACCAGAAGAACTGCTAACTACTGATCAAAGCTCTCAAGAGAGGAGATTTAAGCAAGGAAGTTGCTGGTCTGAAGTGTGGACCACTGAATCAGTCACGCTGGCTGACTACAGGTGAGGTTCTGTTGATGCTGTGGATGAGGCAGCATGATCTGAAGGGGAAGGTGTTGAAGAAGCTGGAGGTGCTGCTGAAGTTCTGCCTGGATTTCTACTTCAAGATGTATTTTGAGATCAAGGTGAAGCACCACATGAGGTATGGACCTCACCATATTGTGACCGCTCTGGGACTGCTGAGAAGCCAGACCTCTGAAGTCAGGAACATAATCACTCATGTGATAGTGAGAACCTCACTGCCTCTCTCCTGTGCAATGAGGATGAGGAGGAGAAGGCATTGGGTGTTGAGATAATCAAGAAGATCGGAGGTAAGTCTGAGTATGGAGACATGAGTCTGAAAACTCATAGAAACCCTAAACTGAATTTGGATGCCACTTCTCCAATTACTCTGATTAATTGGGATAAGGAGAAACTGTATGAGCCACTCTTCACTTGTAAGATGTCAAGAGGAGAAGTTGAGGAGCTTCTCAGGTCTCCACTTGAAGTTGAAAACTTCTCAGTTCACACTCAAAGCTGTGAAAGAACAGCCCAGGAAGTTTCAGCTGCAGCTCATGCAGTGTATGGGCAAGAGAGAAGAGATGGTTTTGTTCGTGCTAGGATCGCTCACAGAGAATTGTTGCCAGTTTTCAAATCAAAGCAAGACATTATGAACATGTTTCAGATCTCTACAAGACCTGCTAGACAAATGAAGATGCTTTCAGAAGAAAAAATCTCAAAACATTCAGTTGACCAGCATATTATTACAATATGATAATAAAAACCCACTCTAATAGACAGAGTTTATTTCCACAACAGTTTCGATGCCCACTGGCATCCTCCGGGTGGCTACAGAAAAACGTTTTTCTGTAGCCACCCGAAGAGGATGCCAGTGGGCATCGAAACTGTTGTGGAAATAAACTCTGTCTATTAGAGTGGGTTTTTATTATCATGTTTTGACCTTCACGTAGAAAAGTGAAGTTTTTTGCATATATTATTAAAAGCTGGGGGTGGAGGAGGGACTTATACAAATATTAAAGAAGAATTGCAATTGCCAAAAAAAGGTTGAACGTCACAGCAGCTTGCGGAAAGGTGGGGGGCAGCTGCCATCACACTCAGTGATGCCGAAAAGAAAATAAATAAAAATTGGTGGAGGCGTTTCTAAAAAAAAGAAAATGCAAGACCAAGAAAGAAGAACGAAAAGATTCTGCCTGATAAAGAGAACAGCCGCGAAATGTGGTGCACAGGAGACTAAAAATCATACAATTCCTTAGTTTTGGGCCATTTTGGGTGATTTTGGTTATTTTAGGGGTTATGAACCACTTTGGTTGATCTTAAATGGGTCCAAGCCTGCCCCTAGAAATGCTTGAGGGTGTATGTGAACAATATGGAACATATGGGGGCCATTTGAGTCTACCAAGTCTTTGAAATTGGCCAAAAATCCCATTTTTCGACAAAAAAGTGCGATTTTGAACACTTAAATGCAATTTTTCGCAAAAGTTGCAGAAGACGAACCCCTCTTAAAATTCAGTTTTACATAGGAATACATACTGCTAATCTTGAAATTCCAAGTTTTTCAATATTCGACCTGAGCATGACACGCCCTACTGCACAGCAGTCGCCGCGTTCGGTGTAGCAACTCGAATTAATAGCAAATGATAGAAGTCTTTTCCTCTATGCAGCGACGCAGCGCTGCGTGTGGTGCGCGAGGCCCTTTAGACTTGTTTAAAACGTTTAGAACTTATTTAAGGTATATTCAGAGCTTGCTTACTTACTTACAGAGGGTTGACAGAAGTAAATAGACACCTTCAGTTTTTCTAATTTTTAATTTGATAATAAAAGTGAATAAATAATAACAGATTTATTGAATCAATACATTTAAAATGGTGTTCTTCTCCCTTTCCATTATGTAAAGCTGATACACGTTCTGGCATTCCATTGATGAGCTTTGACATTTGTGCTCGAGGACAATCATCATCATGGTGTCTATTTACTTTTGTCAATCATCTGTATGTCTAAACAGTCAAAACTTATTTCAAACATACGCAAGACGTGCTCAATACATGACTAAAATTTAATGAATATATATTGAAGATAATGGAACATTAGTTTAAGGGAAAACTTTTAGTAAATTAGTACTTATATATAGAAAAATATTATAGTGACTGCTCTTCATGGTTGTTATAAAGTACTTGAAAGATTTTCAAGTTTAATATAATAACTTTTTACCTATTAGAAAGAGAATACAACGGTAAATGGCATTATAAAAAGCTTAAATATCAAATAATTTTGTTTCAACATATCCTCATTTTGAGCACTACAACGTTCGATCCTATTCACTAAGAATTGAAATACAATTTCAGTTTGTTGTTACGTGATTCTGGAGACTATTGATTCGATTTGCGCCATGTGATGGCCACGGAAGTTTTCCTCTCTTCCCAGTACATTTCTCTGGAAAATTTTGATTAAAAAGTGCGCTAACATTCAAATCATACTGGAAAGGAACTCCGTGGCGCCCAAGATGGAGGATATATTGAAATAACCTTATGTATAAAGACATTTCGGACGCAATGATCTGCATAATTTTCAGAATGTAATGTAATAGAAATAATGTGATGGCCAATATGCAAAATACCCGCATGCTAATCTTAATTTTCTTGGTACCGCATTAATTATCGTTTCTTACCACAAACTGGGACGGTATTATCAATTATGAAATTACCTCTTCATGTATACCACAGTCGTCATCTGATATTTCCTGAATGCATTCACAGGAATACGTATTTCCTTTGTCTATGCAAACCCTGTTCGATGGACAGGGATCAGGAACACACATGTTTACCTGAAAAGTAAGGAACAGTAAATATACAGAAAAAATTAATGCACATTTGAACGGCATACGCCGTGAATGACAAGACAAAATATGCTCTACATTTAAGTACACTTAATTTAATTTTAACACCACCTCCGTGCGCATGCATATAAGTCTTCGTGTAATATAATACAGAATGTGAATTATAATTAAACGGCCCGAAAATGATAAAATGTAAAGAGGCCGTATTACAGAAAACAAAGACTTCCCGCAACCTTCTCTACATAGAAATATCTTCTGTTGTTTCAAATCACTCAAAAAAAAAGTTTTGAAGACCATTTATTCTATCTAAAGAAGTTATGTATCATTAAAAGAAGTTATTATATCACCTGACAAGAAGGCTTGATACCCAAAAGAAGGAAAAGTTCCCCAAGAATGCACTCTCATAAAGAAGTTATAAGTTCTAAATTTAGAAGGTTTTATTTTGAATACTCGCGTGTTGTTAGTTTGCCACAAAATGTATTCTTTATGAGCATTTTGTATAGTTTATCAATAAAATTTGTTTTACTTTGAAGTTATTGACTGACAAAGTAAATCAAGTGAGCGCCTTGAAGCACGGCTCCAATCAATCATATTTAACGAAAATTAAATTAATTTCCTTTGCTATGCTGTGCTAAATCATTCAAACTATTATTTAGTGAAATAAGACTTTTTTTTAAACTTAATTTAGATGCTTGAAGTGTTTTAATTTTATTCTTCTTATCATTTAATATTTTACATTATAACAAAAGATATTTATTTTAATGATTTTTCATAATGGAGAAGATCCGGTCTGAATTTTCTAAAGCTACAGTGCGTGTTTTTATATTATAAAAACCATGTAAACCCTTTCAGAAGATAAACGAGAGTAACTCCTTTTAAAGGGATGTATATAAATGATACATACTCAGAAAAAACACTTCCCGCAACCTTCTATATATAGAAATATTACCTTCTATTGTCTTGGCTCGAATGACTCAAAAAAGAAGTTTTGAAGACCATTTTTTCTATCTAAAGAAATTACGTATCGTTAAAAGAAGTTATTATATCATCTGACAAGAAGCTTTGATACTCAAAAGAAGGAAAACCTTCCCCTAAAATGTATTCTCAAAAAGAAGTTATAAGCTCTGAATTTAGAAGGTTTTTATTTTGAGTGTAGCGTGGAAGAATTTTCTTTTATATAATATACCTTCTCTATTTAGAATGTTGTTTTATATTCTAGAATGTCTCTAAACTTTCAGTCGTTATCTAACGCCGACGACCCGTGTTCTTACACCTTTCAAACATACGTATTAGCTGCGTCTACGGGTCATGCAACTGGGTATAATTTATTTTGGGTATTGTTCTTGGTTCTTTTTTCTGTATCATTCATTATTTATGTCTGCCTTTTAATCCCACATAAGGATCATCACCAGGTATATTAAAAATGCGTAAATGTGTTAGCAAACTTTGCGTACTTTGGTCATGCAGTTTAGACCCGCATAACCAGGTCCACAGAGACACTGAAAAGACCCTATATGATCGACGCAAGTGCCTCCGTTTGGACAGGGATTGCTGAAGCATTCATCGTATTCCATTTCACATCTCTCTCCACCGAAACCTTTAGAAATAATAATAATAATATAATAATAATAATAATAATAATAATAATAATAATAATACACATTTTGAAAATTTATTCCATACCCTTTTCTAATTATGATAATTAATAAATTGTAAAGTGTCTTAAATGACAAAGTAAAAATCTACAGTATATAAAACATGTCTTAGACTTGTTTAGGACTTTTGAAACTTATTTAAGGTATAGTCAGAGCTTACTTACTTAATATATGATTTAGATTTTACAAATAAGAAAAAAAATCACGATAAATTTTATCATAATAAGATTGTTTACCGGCAAAATTTAATAAATATACAGTTATGGTGATTGCTTCATTATTTCAGTAAATTATTACTTACTATTGCCGTTACTGGGAACAATGTTGAACTAATAAGACAAAATTACCGGTATACTAAACGTTCAGCAAGACAAATATAAACTTCAGGAACTGCTTTAGCACGTACAAAGATTAATTTTTCCGACTTATTTCTGCGTACCTGGTTGACAAAAACATTGGTAACCTGGGGAAGTCGTCACGATACAGACGCCGTGGACGCAAGGGCCGTTGGCGCAGCCCTGGCTAGTATCCTCTCTCCTCATGGTGTCATCGAAAGGACCGTCGATATCGTCCTCTTGTTCTTCTGTCGCGTAAATGGTGGACTTTTCCATGCACTGAGAACCTGTCCAACCGGGAGCACAGCGGCAGGTGTAGGACGTGTGGTTTCCTTCGCAAAATCCTCCATTTTGGCATGGGTTCGAGTCACAGAGACTAGAAGGGGTTTCACATAGTCGACCACGGTAACCTAAAAAGGTTTGAAGATATTATGCTACTTAATAATCAAACTATTTATGCGAAAAAAATAATATAATTATTGGTCTACAATAAAAAAATATTTTGATAACTTTTGTGTACGGTATTTACATAGAGCGCCCGGTATCTCCGTGATACCGGTATCGGGCTCTGGGTGGTGAGTTTCTGAGTTCGCTCGCAGCTGCTGGCATCGCGCGGGTGAGGGTTGGGCAGGCCATTCACACTGATTCTGTTAATAAGCTTCCTGGATGTCACCGTTTACACACACACACACACACACACACACACACACACATATATATATATATATATATATATATATATATATATATATATATATATATATATATATATATATATATATATATATATATATATATATATTGTATAGTATAACCACTTAGTTCAAAGTTTTATGAAGAAAATTAAACAAGTTACGAAATTATACTGAAGAAGAAGTTATCGAATGAAGGGTGAATGAAAGTGATCCCGAATATAGGAAAAGTGTGGGTAGCGGAACAAAGCCGATCTGCATACTGTCGACATGCATAAAGTCGATCCGCACATTGTCGACATGCATGCATGATGTCGATATTAAAAAGTTAGTTTAAATTAGGTTAGGTTAAGTTGGATTTGGTTAAGTTACGTTATGCCCGGTTAGGTTGTGCCAGGTTAGGTTAGGTTAGTTATTTTCATTGAAACTCTGAAATGTAGTTTGAAATCTGAGATCCATATATGCCTACTTGCATAAGGTCGAAGGTCGACATTATGAAATTTGATTTTGCTCATGTAACGCGAAAAGTTTACGCACCACGGCACAAACACTGGAACGTCTCTCCATCGTGGCCTTCCTGAATATCGACACAAATTCCGTTATTGAGACAAGGCAATTCTGCGCATGCGTTTCTCTCTTCACAATGCCTGCCTGTGTATCCATTGCAGCACTCACATTTGTACTCCTCCTGAAACGACTCAAAATTACACATCACCCCCAAATGTTGCGTCTTATGCTATACTAAATACTTATCATTAACGCAAAGGACGGATATTTGCTTAAATTTCGCATCTTTACACTCAAACTAAATACGGAAAAGATGTTTAAAACCCTGTATGAACAGTTCAACTTCACAGAAGTTCACAAACAACACAAATGAGGCCTAAAAACGCGGTCATACTGAAGTGTGACTCACCATAGATGAATTAGTGAAGCAAACTCCTTTCCCTGAGCAAATAGACCCTTCCCCACAATCTGCCGTGCGGACAAACACTTTCAGTTTAAAGCATTCAGAACTCGACCAAGAGGAACGACCTACGAAGGGTTAAAAGTCTTTTGATTCAAGATGTTCATTAGGGCCTTTCGATTACGACAAAAATACAATAGAAAATGAAAACGCAAATGAAAAGATAGAATGCAATAAGAAGAACGGTAAAATAGAATAAAGAAAATCATTTGTGTGTTTAAACGCTCATTACGTAAAATTGCGTTTCATATCCTTTGTGTTCCGACGGACAAACATTTTTTTTCACAATTTAAGTAATCCATTCATATCAGCCCAGAAATAGATCAAAGCACGTTATTCCTCAATTTAGATCGTCTTCGTCTCAAAAAAATTACCCATTTTCATTGGATTGAAACTATGGAATGATTTAAATGCTGATCTAAATCATGACTGTATTATTTTGTTTTATTACAACAATGAGTAAACAAAAATTAGAAAACATACTGATAATAAGGACATTTAAACTTATTTAAAAACACATAATAATAATAACAATAATAACAATAACAACAATAATAATAATAATAATAATAATAATAATAATAACAACAACAACTATTTAACATTTATTTTATTTTCATTTAACAATCATTTTGAGACAATAAAACAAGTAATTTTATATATATATATATATATATATATATATATATATATATATATATATATATATATATATAAATAATCTGACATTACGAGTGAAAACCTAATAATTAATCCTTCAAATGTCTTGACGTTTGAAGTGCTCTTAAAAACCTGTTGTCATTCATCATGTTACAAACACAGATTGAAGTAGTCTCGTAGAACAAAAAATAAGAAAGATACAAAATAAAACACGAAACTCTCAAACCGCTTTTGAGCGTTTCGAGAAATTATAAATAACGTAATAAATTCTTTCCAAAGAATGGAAAATCCATAAACGAAACTTTTTTTATTGAGTTACCACATCTGGACGTCCTGTACCGACCTACCGATGAAATAATTAACTCCTACGGGAAGATGCATTTGGTAGATATTGGCAACACCATCCTCTGAACTCTGAGCAACTTGTCCGCCTTCCCTCGTGCTGCAAGACGTCCACTCTGCGTTGGTCACCTGAAGTAATATATATATATATATATATATATATATATATATATATATATATATATATAATAGGGTGGCGCAAAAGTCGCGCATCATAGGAATTTTCAGTGTTGACTATAATATATTATTTTTTTTCTTTTAGGTAGGGGATAGCTGCGAAATTAACAATAGACGAGAGGGTGAGTTGGTTTTAATGTATGGAATACTAGGCACAACAAATCGATTAATCGGTACAGAATTTAAATTTTGTGCTGATTCATCGATTTGTTGTAGAGGGTGAGTTGAATCATGAATCGGTACAGAATTTAAATCTGCACTGACTCATCGATTTGTTTGTACCTGGTATTCCATACATTAAAACCAAGCTCACCCTCTCGTCTATTGTTAATTTCGCAGCCATCCCCTAACTAAAAGAAAAATAATATATTATAATCACACTGAAAATCCCTATGATGCGCGACTTTTCGCAACCCTGTATATATATATATTATATATATATATATATATATATATATCTATATATATATATATATATATATATACAGGGTGGTGTATCGGGCCAAAAAAAGTAACGCGATACGATACTCGATACATTGTCAAAAATTTATCTCGTTACGATACTAGACATATGAATAATATGTGTATCGCGATACGATACGATATATATATATATATATATATATTATATATATTATATATATATATATATCATTCCTCGGACAAAGTTTTATACCTGAAAGGATTCATGCAAGAAGCCGGAGCAGACTTTACATGCCTCACGGAAACGCATCTAAAGGACTGCCAGGTGAACTGTGAAAACTGTGAGTTCGTTTAACAAAAAAGAAATACAAATTGACAACTATAACATACTCCGAGCCGACAGAACATGAGACGTAAAGGAGGATGTGCTATTTACACACACGAAAGGCACATGGCAAAAATGACTACAAGTACCTCAAAGAGCTACGTAGAATGTGTAGCAGCAAAAGTTGAAAAGTTAAATATGGTACTAATTGCAATGTACAGACCCCTAAACACGCCAACCTCAAAATTTTCAGATTCCATTACAGGGTAAGAAACTGGGTAAAAGATCTACACTCTCCAACAATATTTTTTTCTGTGGTGATTTTAATTTCCCATTCATGAAATAAAAGGCTAGGAAAAATATATGTATGCACCAGGAAAAGGGTGGCACACGGGAAGACCAGGAGCAGGTAAAAATGCTACTATCTCTAGCTGATGAATTTATGTTAACACAAGAAATAACGGAAAACGCAAGAAAAAACAACTGCCTAGATTTGGTATTCACAAAAAACAGCACTCTAATTGATAATGTAGAAATATCCCCAACTATAATATCGGACCACAACATTATTGAAATAACAACCAATATAAAAGCAACAGGAAAGAAAAGAACACGAACAACAGAAAGAAGCAAATTCGAATTTTTAAATTTTCACTCCAAAGCTATAAACTGGGAATATGTTGCATCCAGCATGGAAGTAATAGATTGGAAACCATTTTCGAGGCTAAGACAACGGAAGAGATGCTCATGACATTAAGAGGAAGACGCTGGAAACTGTGGAAAGACATGTTCCAAAAATACAGCAAAGAGGAAAGAGAAGCAGGTTCGGGAGACAAAGAGGTCATTGTTCCGAAAGAGAAAAAGAGTGACTGCAAAACTAAGTAACTGTGAAGATAACAACATCAGGAAAATATTAAATGATAAACTGCAGAGTATCGATGACGTTATACAGGAACTAATTGAGAAGCGTAGACAAAAAGAAGACGATGCCATAGAAACGATAAATGTTAACTCAAAGTACTTCTATAATTTTGCAAAAAGGAAGTCGAAAAACTATGCGACTATCGGACCTCTGAAAATTAGAACAATGCTTTATCTGATGATCTAACAGAAGTATTTGAAATATTAAGAGCTCAGTACGAATCATCTTTCAGTATCCTAAAAACTGACAAACTGATATGCGATAGAACACGTTCTTTGAAGAACTACAAGAGGAAAGTATAAAGGACTTCGACTTTACGATAGATGATATTACACAAGCTATAGGGGCACTAAAAACACTCTCAGCGGCAGAACCGGATAAATAGAATGCCACACTGATCAAAAACTGCAAGAATGCAATTGCTGAACCCTATATTGGATATGGAGGCGATCACTAGACACGAAAGAAATACTGGGCATCCTGAAGAGGGCGAACATAGTCCCAATATATAAAGGAGGAAATCGATCCAGGCCAAAAACTACAGGCCAGTGTCGCTTACATCTCATCTCACCAAAATATTTGAAAGAATAGTTAGACAGAAAATCTGACTTTTTGGAAACTCAGAAAAATTCAATGATAACCAACATGGGTTTCGGTCAGGTAGAGCATGCTATCACAACTAATGGAACACTACAACAACATTAGTGATGCACTTGAAAGTAAGGAAAACTATGATGTAATATACACAGACTTTGCCAAAGCGTTCGACAAAGGTGACCATGTAATCATAATACATAAACTGAAATATATGGGAATAACAGGAAAAGTAAGGAAATGGATATATAATTTCTTTAGTGAGCGGCAGCAAGTCGTTACAATACAAGGAATATCTTCATCAGAATCAGAGGTCCTTAGCTCAGTACCACAAGGAACAGTATTAGCTCCACTACTCTTCATAATCATGCTAACTGACATAGATGAGGACGTTACCAGAGACAGTACAGTAATACTCGTATGCTTTGCCGATGATACAAAGATCAGTAGAAAAATAAGAAACCCAGAAGATATAGGATCTCTACAAACCGACATAAACAGAATCTACAAGTGGACGGAAGACAACAATATGAAGTTTAACACTGAGAAATTTCAGCTGTTACGGTACGGAAAAAGAGAAGATCTAAAATCCATGGAATATTATACCCCAAGTGGATAGGAAATTCAGAGAAATTCTAGAGCAAAAGATTTAGGAGTTGTAATGACTTGATGATGCGAAGTTTAACACAAAATAAGATAGCAGTGAACAGAGCAAGGAGAATAACTGGGCAGCTACTGAGCACCTTTAAACGAAGGGATGAGAATATAATGATTCTTCTACTGAAAACACTGATCATACCCAAATTGGAACACTGCTCGGTCCTAACATCCCCATATAAAAGGAAGACATTAGACAGCTAGAAGGGATTCAGCGAAGCTTCACAGCCAAGATCAAGTGCAAAGAACTAAATTACTGGGAAAGGTTACGCGAATTAAACCTATATTCACTGGAAAGAAGAGAGAGATACACCATCATTTACACTTGGGAAAATAACGGAGAAACTAGTCCCTATTCTTACTCTGAACCCTGTAACTCCCCAAACAACGGTGGAAAGTAGAAAAGGAAGACGATGTCGTGTTCCCAAATTAAAGGCTAGACAGGGAACATCCTTAACCCTGAAAGAAAATAGTTTTGTTGTGAGAGGACCAAAACTGTTTAATCAGCTGCCCAAAGACCTAAGGAACACGAATGATGTTGCAGTGAACATCTTCAAAAGAAGAACAATCCCCGATGAGCCGTGCGTACCTGGCTATGTGAGGTGGAGAGTACAAAAAACCAATTCACTACTTCACTAGGCCAACTCGAGAGGAGGGGCGACAAGCTTGACCTTTGTGAAATGAGGAATCATCGCACGGAACCTTTGAAAGGTCGAAACGTTATATACGTACTTTACAGGTATAAACCAAATAGCAGAGTTGCCTTATGACTACAGAGTTTGACACTCAATTTTGAACCTTATACTCTTAAATAATAGAGTGAACAGAAAAACTTAAAATAAATATTTGAAGAAGGGCTTAATAGACAGAAATAGACTTGATTGTGTTGTCGGTGCCATTTTTCGTATAGCTAAACGAATATTCTTTTTTTCTTCAGGTTAAATATAGATGTTACAAAAAATCCGGTTAATAACAGTCTATTTACTATTCACATTCTTATTTAATATTTGTATTAAATGAAGTTAAATAAAAATATTAAATAAAATTAAAATAAACCACATTTTATTTTCAATTATAGGGATGACTTTTGCCTTTCGTAATTAAAATTCATTTATTATACACCATTATGCAGATAGACTGACATATAACGTTTAACCAACATACCTATTATTTACCTTGAATTACCAGCTTAAACATTATTATTATTATTTTGTTTATCGTTATTATATATATATATATATATATATATATATATATATATATATATATATATATATATTTGATAAGTTTACTCATTCAAAGTAGCTGTATAATCCTTTTAGCACATTAAGTACGATAATCACAATTGGCAATTCAGTCCACCATCTTGACAGATAAAATGTACCCGGATATTATTTCCCAAAGTTATAAATAATAAGCAATTTTAAACGTATGTAATTTTTTCTAGTGCTTTATCTGTACGAGAAATAGTTATTATTATTATTGTTACCAATTATTGGGCTTAAATTACAGAGGCTTGCAAATGAGAACTTTGTAAGAGTTGTTTTCTTACTAATAACTGATTTTATATAATTCAACTACACTGATTTCGAATAAGGTGTCCATTTTTCTATCACGTAAGGATTTTCTGCAAACTGGAAGGGAAAAAACAGCTACATAAATAAATATTATTTATTTCAATTTACATTAGGTACCTATTTCGCTTTGTTATGCTAATTACAAATGCAAACAACTTCAAAAAGAAAGAAGGCAATTAATGTCAATTACATATCCATCTTTATTTGTCCTGAGTTTTCTTGTGAGATACATGCCTTTTAGTCTCGAATGTACGCGCTCTTCTTTTCTTTTATGTAATAATTCTGGAGTATCCCGTTTCAACATCCAGCAGTAAACAGCCCAAATGCTGATGTCCACCTTCCCTGATATCTCAGTACTTTTTAATCAAAATTTAATTGAGTCAATTTTAATGAAAATTACTTACATGTGTAATATGAAATTTGACATTTTGTGAAAATGTGTACGTGATGGCGAAAATTAATATTATTTTCGGAATCAGCGTGCAAAAATTACTATATAAGTGATAAAATATTTCGGATAACAAAACCATCGCAGGCATGTGTTATCTACTAGCCATTATTATGTATTCATATACCGAGATAACAGCTGTAAACACGTTACCGTTTATAGTGCTTCAAATGTAAAAATTTAATTTCAAAGCACTTTATCATGTAACATTGGCGGATATATTTTAAATATTTTTACTCAGAAATGAAAATCGGTGATTTATTCCTACTGTAGTTAATTTATTATTTTTTAACGAATAGCTAAATTAATATTCCTTCACTTATAACACGAATTCCTTTATGCGATGAATTTAAAACAGAAGCATTTTTATAATGCAGAATGTGTAGACGAAAACACGAAATATAATATCTCTATAAACATGTGTTTATTTTAAAATGGTTGAAATATGCAAGATTGAAATTTGAGTAATGATTATAGGACCATTAGACTCAATTTAACAGCGTTACCCTAAGTGTTGCAAAAGCTATTTTCTCTACACATCTGCAATAGAGGAAACGGAATTTTGGCTTAGTGAAGGGGGAGAGTTCTAATTTAAATATGTTCGTTTATGTTCATTCTATAAATTTAAAACATTACTTGTAAGCAATTAGCATCGCCGATTAATATAATTTCTCTTCATCAGTTTACTAATCCACATTTTCAGCAGCTTGCCGTAATTATGCAAATGGGCAAAGGATTGCAAAATTTCCATAACGTTATAATACGTTTCAAAACGACTGGAATATAAGCTGCCGGATATATTTATTTGTGCAGTGAAGGAAAAGCCCCTAATTTTCATCGTTGCAAAGAAAGATGGCTAGTTGGTTACAGATATAAAAATCATTTGTTTTTCTCATTAACGAACAGCTAAATATCTGTTGGTTAGTCAAAATACTTAGTGCAAGTACACAACGAGTTGAAATTATGGTGAAATCTGGAAACTATCTGTATACTGTTATACAGAGAGATGAAGGTATTTAAGCCCAAACTCTAGCCGAAAACTTCATTATTTATGCGAACTCTGCAGCAGAAGGTGGGCTAATACTTCACAACCTTTACCAGTTTGTGAGTATTTTTAAACTTTTTTTAGAACGTTAAAGGTAAACATTGTTTTTCAGGATAGGTTGTGAGGAACATCTCACTCTACATGTTCGATTCCAAAATGTTTCTTGCGCATGAATAATATATATATATTATATAATATATATATATATATATATACAGGGTGTCCCATAAGTCCGCATCATAGGAGAATTCATATTTTTCTATTTCTACAAACCATAATTCATATTTTTCTCTTTCTACAGGCATAATGTCTGTGAGCAAGGAAAAACGAATCCAGATAATTCTGCTCATAGGAAATCGGAGTCAAAGAGAGGCCGCTGCTGAATTTAACAGACGCATCCAGACCGCGAGCCAATAACACAGAGTTGTGTTAGAAGATTTGTTGCAAAGTTTAAGGAAACAGGATCCATAGAAGATAAACCACGCAGTGGAACTTCAAGAGGTCCACTGACGATGATAGCGACTGCTATCCTGGCTCATTTTAACAGAAGTCCCAATAAGTCTCTTCGGCGATTGTCCGCCGAGACAGGAGTGTCGAAAAGTAGCATCCATCGCATTCTTCAGGCTCACATATGGCATCCATATAAACTTCATATCCTTCAGAAATTGAGCGAAGATGATCCCGACTGCGGATGGAATTTTGTGAATGGGTACGGAACAATACATATTGAGCACGTTCTGTAATAAAAGCTTTTGTTTTGCCTTTTTTTATTATTTTCCTATGATGCCGGACTTATGGGACACCCTGTATGTAGATATCTATATATATATATATATATATATATATATATATGAAAATTATTTCACGAAAGTGACACGTGAAAAATATTATGATGAAAAAACCACGAAGGGAAAAGAAACAAAGTGATGCTCAAGCGCTTTCGTCAATGACATCCTCAGGAACACTGGAGTGAAAGGAGAGTTCAGACAATATATAGGTTACAAAAATAAACATATATATATATATATATATATGTATATATATATATATATAATTATATAGTAAGTATAGAAAAAATTGTGGGAGGAGCAAACACATTTGTACGGAAAAATGACAATTTTAGCACTTTGCCCGAAATTCAACATAAATTCAAATGGCTTGTTTCAGCCAATTTTTTATAGTTATTGTGAATGGTAAACAGGTCCACAAAAGAATAAATAAATAAAAATAAATATAAATTGGAAAAAAAATTACAAAATAATGCCTTAGTGATATATACGTTACAGCCGAAATAAACATAAAGAAATAAACCAACAGATAAAAAACAAAAATTGTAAGTGGAGTCTACAAATTCAAGCTCAAAAGGAAAGTTTACAATCAATTTAATAGATGATGCCAAAATGATATATATGTCACAAAAAAATAAAGAAATAAACCAAAAAATAAATTGAAAAATAAATTGTAAGAGAGGCACACAAATTTATAAGGGAAAAAATTACCAAAGGTTTTTTAGTTATTGTCTGAATCATACATACTATGGTCACAACGAATAAAAAAGTACAAGTAAATATAAATTGGAAAAACAAAATGATGCCTAGATGATATCTAAAGAACTATAAAAATATATACAACTTAATATAAGGTATATACGAAATATAAACGCAATATATATAAGGATATATATATATATATATATACACACATAAAGGGAAAAATTCCCAAAGGTTTTTATAATTATTGTCTGAAAGATCCGTAGGTCACAAAAGAATAAAGAAATAAAAATAAATATAAATTGGAAAAATTACAAATAATACAACTACACATGTAGACCCATATAACCCAATATATATATATATATATATATATATATATATATATATATATATATATATATATATATATATATATATACATACATACACATACATACATATACATATATATAAGAAATACGCATACAACAATAAATTGAAAAATAAAATTGTAAGAGAAACATACAAATTTATAAGGAAAAAGAGACAAAAACAAATTTTTACCAAAGGTTTAGCAACCTGCCCTTTTTGTTTAAATCCATTCTGAAGGAATTCAGAGCAACGAGATCGAGTTGAAACAGACCTTTACTCATGTTAAAGTTATTTGTAAGTTGAATTATAGCCGACTCCAGAATATTTCTATTAACAATGTTGCTAGAGTGAAACAAACCTGAAGCATTATTCCAATCAATACAGTGGGATAACTCTGACAAATGAACAAAAAGGCACTGGACAACTGTCCCGTTCTAACAGAATATTGATGCTGTTTTACACGCGTTTGCAAATCCTTTCCCGTCTGACCTATGTAAAAGGAATCACATTGCTTACACCCAATTTTATAGATGATGCCTAAATTGTTGGTAGGGCTATTTTTTACTATGATGTTTTTCACAATATTGTTATATGAAAAAACTACACTGATATCCAAAAGTTTAAGTACATTAGCAATGCCTAAGAAGCCCGGGAAAAAAGGAAGTACTAAAATATTCTTTGACAAGGTGCGAGTGTTATTATTCACACGATAGAAGGTTCGTTTAGCTTTATTAAGACAAGATTCCATGAACGTAGATGGGTAACACAGCTCACTTCCAATACCGTTGATATTTTCCAATTCGGCATCGATGTATTCCGGACTGGCGATCCTAAGAGCGCGGAGAAACATTGAGGAAAATATGGCCTTCTTAATAGGGGTGTCATGTCCAGAGTAAAAGTGTACGTAGGACAAATTGTTTGTTTTTTCCGATAGATACTAAACTTAAAACCTGGGCTATCCCTATGTACACGCACATCCAAAAACGGGATTGAGTTGTCTTGTTCCACTTCTAAAGTAAACTTAATGGAGGGGACTAGGTCATTTAACTGAAGGAGGAAGTCATCCAGGTCACGATTCATGGGCCAGATACACAAAATATCGTCGACGTACCGCAACCATGGGATGCGAACCCCCAGGATTCTCGGAATGTAAGTAAATTCAAAAAACTCCATAGAAATATTGGAGAGAAGGGGCGACAAAGGGTTGCCCATGGCCATCCCAAAAACTTGTTGATAATGCTCGCCATTGAAAGTGAATTTACAATCCTTGATACAAAGCTTAATAAGTTCCAAAACAGTGTGTGCAGGTAATGGCAGATCATAGTTATGTAATTCTCGGGCGAGAAAGTCAAGCATATCATCAATCGGCACTTTTGTGAACAATGAACAAACGTCAAAACTGATCAATCTATCGTTGGTATTATACGAACATTATTCAATTTTTCAGTAAGATCCATGGAATTTTTTACGTGTGAATCAGAGATAGTTCCAAGAATGCGGGACAAGACAAAACCGTGCAAACCGGGCAACCCTATGCGCCCTATTATTAGCTCGGTGGGCTCTATTACCTATAAACTCTCCAAATGGCTTGTTAATGTCTTGTCCCCCATTTTTGGAACTATCTCTGATTCACACGTAAAAAATTCCATGGATCTTACCGAAAAATTGAATAATGTTCGTGTTAATACCAACAATAGATTGATCAGTTATGACGTTTGTTCATTGTTCACAAAAGTGCCGATTGATGATATGCTTGACTTTCTCGCCCGAGAATTACATAACTATGATCTGCCATTACCTGCACACACTGTTTTGGAACTTATTAAGCTTTGTATCAAGGATTGTAAATTCACTTTCAATGGCGAGCATTATCAAAAGTTTTTGGGATGGCCATGGGCAACCCTTTGTCGCCCCTTCTCTCCAATATTTCTATGGAGTTTTTTGAAAATACTTACATTCCGAGAATCCTGGGGGTTCGCATCCCATGGTTGCGGTACGTCGACGATATTTTGTGTATCTGGCCCATGAATCGTGACCTGGATGACTTCCTCCTTCAGTTAAATGACCTAGTCCCCTCCATTAAGTTTACTTTAGAAGTGGAACAAGACAACTCAATCCCGTTTTTGGATGTGCGTGTACATAGGGATAGCCCAGGTTTTAAGTTTAGTATCTGTCGGAAAAAAAAAAACAATTTGTCCTACGTACACTTTTACTCTGGACATGACACCCCTATTAAGAAGGCCATATTTTCCTCAATGTTTCTCCGCGCTCTTAGGATCGCCAGTCCGGAATACATCGATGCCGAATTGGAAAATATCAACGGTACTGGAAGTGAGCTGTGTTACCCATCTGCGTTCATGGAATCTTGTCTTAATAAGGCTAAACGAACCTTCTATCGTGTGAATAATAACACTCGCACCTTGTCAAAGAATATTTTAGTACTTCCTTTTTTCCCGGGCTTCTTAGGCATTGCTAATGTACTTAAACTTTTGGATATCAGTGTAGTTTTTTCATATAACAATATTGTGAAAAACATCATAGTAAAAAATAGCCCTACCAATAATTTAGGCATTATCTATAAAATTGGGTGTAAGCAATGTGATTCCTTTTACATAGGTCAGACGGGAAAGGATTTGCAAACGCGTGTAAAACAGCATCAATATTCCGTTAGAACGGGACAGTTGTCCAGTGCCCTTTTTGTTCATTTGTCAGAGTTATCCTAACATGAGTAAAGGTCTGTTTCAACTCGATCCCGTTGCTCTGAATTCCTTCAGAATGGATTTAAACAAAAAGGGCAGGTTGCTAAACATTTGGTAAAAATTTGTTTTTGTCTCTTTTTCCTTATAAATTTGTATGTTTCTCACAATTTTATTTTTCAATTTATTGTTGTATGCGTATTTCTTATATATATGTATATGTATGTATGTGTATGTATGTATATATATATGTATATGTATATATATGTATGTATGTATGTATATATATGTATGTATGTATATATATATATATAATATATATATATCAGGGAGGGAAATCGAAATCTTTTTCGATTCAAATTCGAATCCGATTTTCACGCAATTAGAAATATAGATTCGAATTCGGATTCAAATTTTTCGGTTTTATCGATTCGAATTTTTTTCCGATTCGGATTATTTCTTTTTCGATTTCGATCCGATTCGAATCCGATTCGGATCCAGGCCTAATTTTTCTTGAATTTTATGAGTTCATTTAATAAAATTATACCTATCATCGTTGTTTTAGTCAAGGGGTGGCTATTATTAATAAGTTTCATTTTTAATAAATAATACAGATAATTCTCAGTCTATTAACGATCTAAGTAATAACTTTAGATTTACTCTTAATAAGGTGCAAAAAAAAATCATTCATATAAGCTAATTTATTAAACAATTAAGGCTCATATATACAAGAAATATTAATTATAGCATACATAAAAATTAAAATATGATAATAATACTTTAAGAAATATATCCACTGTGTGACTGTATAGATACAAATTTACAAATTAAAATTAGCCCTGACAACTAAGATATTTTCAATGTTCGAAGGCAAAAGGTTATTTCTTTGAGGAGCGTGTGAAATTGTCACTCTCGGACAATACCAAAATTTAAGGATTAGGATTAGCACCTTAATGGATGGAGTATAGGATTAGTATGATTTCTGTCCGAGCAAACAGATTCTCGGAAAGGTCAGTCTTTACCTGTGGTGAAACCGGAAACGTTAATAAGCCTTATAAGTTATTTATAAGTTATAACCAAATTTTTAAAATCCGGATCCATATTTTTTATCGATTTGAATTCGAATTCGGATTCATCGTTTCTTTTCGATTCGGATCAAAATTTCGATTCAGATCCGCGCCCGTTTTTCGATTCGAATTTTTTTCGATTCAGATTTCTCAAAAAATATCGATTAATTCCGATTATCGATTCGAATCCGATCCGATTTCCCATCTCTGATATATATATATATATATATATATATATATATATATAATATATATATAATATATTATATATATATATATTTGGTTGTGCGGGTGTACATGTGTAGTTGTATTATTTGTAATTTTTCCAATTTATATTTATTTTTATTTCTTTATTCTTTTGTGACCAACGGATCTTTCAGACAATAATTATAAAAGCCTTTGGTAATTTTTCCCTTATGTATATTATATATATTCCTTATATATTGCGTTTATATTTCGTATATATACCTTATATATGTTGTATATATTTTTTTATAGTTCTTTATATATCATCTAGGCATCATTTTGTTTTCCAATTTATATTTACTTGTACTTTTTTTTTCGTTGTGACCATAGTATGTATGATTTAGACATAAACTAAAAAACCTTTGGTAATTTTTTCCTTATAAATTTGTGTGCCTCTCTTACAATTTATTTTTCAATTTATTTTTGGTTTATTTCTTTATTTCTTTATTTCTTTGTGACATATATATCATTTTGGCATCATCTATTAAACTGATTGTAAACTTTCCTTTGAGCTTGAATTTGTAGACCACTTAAATTTTTGTTTTTTTATCTGTTGGTTTATTTCTTTATGTTTATTTCGGCTGTAACGTATATATCACTAAGGATTATTTGTAATTTTTCCAATTTATATTTATTTTATTTCTTTATTCTTTTGTGACCTGTTTACCATTCAGAAAATAACTATAAAAAATTGGCTGGAAACAAGCCATTTGAATTTATGTGAATTTCGGGTAAAGTGCTAAAATTCATTTTTCCGTACAAATGTGTTTGCTCCTCCCACAATTTTTCTATACTTACTATATATATATATATATATGTTTATTTTTGTAACCTATATATTGTCTTGAACTCTCCTTTCACTCCAGTGTTCCTGAGGATGTCATTAGACGAAAGCGCTTGAGCACCACTTTGTTTCTTTTCCCTTTGTGTTTTATTCATCTATATATATATATATATATATATTATGATTTTCATATAGGACATGAACTCTGCCAAAATGTATCTCTTCAGATCTTGAGCCATGCAATATTTGCTTATAGGAAGGAAAACCTGTCGCAAAGGCAGTATTTAAGTACCATCTAATATAACCTGTTGCAGCTTACTTATTGTAATCAGGATAAGCATTTTATTTACAAATGTAAGGTCGTGATCAATAGTAAATTTAGACAAATAAATGTTTATAACCCCTCAAGCATCCCGCTCATACGAAAGAGAACATGTTATTCAACAATCTATCACGTATTCACTCAAAATCACACATTTTCAGCGATTTGAAGCTGTGGAGTGACTTTAATTACGATATAAAAATACTATGAATGTAATTTTGCCTAAAATCAGGTTGAATTATCAATTAATAACAGAATACTAATAAAAAGCTAGGACTAGTGTGCATTACTCTATTAGTCATTTCACGTGTGTAATCTAGAATTAAATGCAAATTAGGTATCGTTATCTATTGCCCATGCCCAGCATCGAACTCTTTGTATAGTAATGGCAACATACCTATAACAATGGCTTTGTATTTTTTGTTTATGTCGATAATAATAATAAATGAAAGTAATACATACCCTGATCGTTAATTCTTATTCACGATTTATGTATATATTAACTAGATTTATATGCATTGTTCTTAATTAAGAATCAAGTAAAATCTAAAGCTTAAGAACGAAATTAAATAAGTAGATAGAGCAATTTCACAGTGCCTATCCCTGGCTCCTCTATACTGTGTACAGTCCATTATCACATCTCCCACAGCCCCGCCGTTCTCTCTCTCTCTCTCTCTCCTATATATATATATATATATATATATATATATATAATATACACACTGAAACGCCAATTAGCTTCTATTTGCGTATACATAATGCTGTGCTCTTATTTCGGCTTATGTTTACATGTGCTTATCTTACGGGCTTTTTTTCTTATTACAGGTACTTGCTGTTACGCTTGCTGCTGCACACACTAAGAAATATTGTATGCATTGCAAAGACAGTTTGCAAGAGGAGCCACTATGGCCACTCACTATATTTTTCCCCACCCTTTTTTCTTAGCTAAATAATAGGCTATGGGGCTGAAATGTCTTTTGGGCAGTAAGTTTGAACTTTCTGCGCTTCACATAACCGGATTTTTCCAGTTTGAACCTCCCCTCCTTGAATAAAAACCGCTTTTAAACGCCCTCCTATAAAACCGATGGTTAACGCAGTTTCGAAAATGGCGTCTGACAGTGATGTGCGTCGTAAACAGAGAGCTGTTATCGAGTTCTTAACCGCAGAGAAGGAAACAGTTGGAAATATTCACAAACGTCTACAAAATGTTTACGGAGATGCTGTTGTTGATCGAAGCACAGTTGGACGCTGGTCTAAACGTGTGAGATCATCGGAGAGAGGGAGAACCAGCCTCGATGATGAGCCACGCAGCGGTCGCCCGGCATCGGCTGTGACATCTCACACTGTGCAACGTGCTAACAGCATCATTCGATCAAATCGGCGCGTCACATACAAGGAGCTATCACTGGAGCTAGGAATTAGTGAAGGAAGTGTGAATACGATAATTCAGCAACTGGGATACTCAAAAGTGTGTTCACGGTTTGTTCCTCGCCAACTGACTGAAGATCACAAAGCCCAAAGAAAAGAAATTGCTTTTGAGTCGTTGGTTCGATACGAGACAGAAGGGGATGACTTCCCTTCACGAACTGTGACTGGGGATGAGACTTGGGTACACCACTTTGAACCTGAAACAAAACGCTAATCCATGGCGTGGCATCACGCAGACTCCCCACGCAAGAAAAAGTTCAAAATGGCTCCCTCTACAGGAAAGGTTATGGTCACCATCTTCTGGGACATGAAAGGGGCGATTCTGGTGGATATGATAACCATTACACCATGGCCCATGGTGTAATGGTTATCATATCTGACCGGCAATCGGAAGATCCCGGGTTCGATTCCCGGTGGTTCCCTCATTTTTTCATTTGTTTCGTTCTCTCCTTCTCATCTTGCGCGGATATTATTCTCCTATACAAGCGTCGTTCTTTACGTTAATTATACTGCGTGTTTGCAGTTTAAATGTATATAATGTACGGCATGCGAAGGTGCCCCCTTGGGGCATTGGTTTCTGCGCGTATGTAGAAGAATTACGGCATTTGACTGAGTGAGGCCCATGGTGTAATGGTTATCATATCTGACCGCAATCGGAAGATCCCGGGTTCGATTCCCGGGTGGTTCCCTCATTTTTTCATTTGTTTCGTTCTCTCCTTCTCATCTTGCGCGGAATATTCTCCTATACAAGCGTCGTTCTTTACGTTAATTATACTACGTGTTTGCAGTTTAAATATATATATATATATATACAGGGCGTCCCAAAAAAATGTATACACACTTTAACAGCTGATAGCTCAATTGATGTTTCTTTCTTTCCAAGTTAAACCCATTAGAATTAATAATGGCAGTCAGACTAAGCTTTGAACAAAGGAAATTCATTCTAAAATGCTACTGGAAGTGTGAAAACGCAGTTGAAGTGCAAAGACAGTTTAGGAGGGAGTTTCAAACAGATCCACCAACGCGACTTACCATCACTCGAATTAGAGATAAGTTTGAAGCCGATGGAACTGTTCAGAATGTCCACAAGAAGCGTTCCGGAAGACCACGGACATCGACAAGCCCCACAAAGCAAGAAACAGTACTGGAAACGTATCACCAAAGTCCAAGAAAATCTGTGCGGCAAGCGAGTCGTGAGGTAGGAATTTCAGGATCGTCTGTCCAACGCATTTTGAAGCGCTGTCAATGGAAAAGTTACATTCCAAGATTAGTCCATGCTATTAATGAAGATGATCCGGACCGAAGAGTGGAGTATTGCGAGTGGTACTTGGCACGATGTGGATGTGGATTGGACGAAGGGGTTTCGTAGAATACCCTCCGCGTTCACCAGACTCACACCAGTAGACTTTTTTTATGGGGATACTTAAAAGACAAAGTCTACGCTATAAAACCTGCAACAGTCGCTGAATTGAGAGCAGCCATTGAACGAGAATGCACACAAATACCAAACGAAATGTTTCGTGATGTTTGCGATTCCATTGCTTCGCGTTATCAGCAGTGCCTGGACCAGAACGGACGTCAGTTTGAAAACAGGCGTTGACAAAACAATTAAATAATGTCTGTAGATTCTATACATTTTGAAAATGAAATGTATTTTAGTAAAACTGCCTTTATAATTATTTAAAGTGTGTATACATTTTTTTGGGACGCCCTGTATATATGTGTGTATGTATGTATGTAAAATATATATATATATATATAACACCTGAGGATGTTGTTAGACGAAAGCGCTTGAGCGCCATTCTGTCTTTCCTTTCCTTCGTGGTTTTATTCATCTTATATATATACAGTCATTTTTACCATCCCTTTAACTCTGCCATGGGGAATGACACCTGGAATCTCATGCCGGTCCCAAGCCCGGATAAAAGAGGAGGGTTGCCACGACAGGCCTAGCAAGCCGGTGGTGTAAAAACCTTATCGCTCGAGAAAACTCAAGAAACCAGCCTCGGAACCAGGATTGATAAACAGATCACGGCAAGGAAACGAAACTGGACACGAAAAATGGACACACTCAGGATTAGATGCGGAACGATTAACATAGCAACTTATAGGGGGAAAGAAGATAAAATTCTGGACATCATGAGAGAAAGGAAAATTGACATCTTAGGAATGGCAGAAACAAGGCATATGGGTGGAGAACTGGGAAGGGACTTAGGGGAAGGATATGTGCTCATGTACAGAGGAGTTGAGGAGGATCGGAGAAGGATGCACGGAGTGGCAACGATTATTGGACCGAGACTGTCCCCAAACATACAGACTGTAGAACTAATAAGCGAAAGACTAGTGAAATGTAAGTTGAGAATCAGGAATAAAACATATTCTTTACCAGGTTTATGCGCCATAACAGGGGCATAGTGAAGAGGAGAAGGCCAACTTCATGGAACTACTAGATGGCAATTATGAAGTTACAAGGGGTTACAAGGAAAAGAAGTACCTCAAAAGGCCTTGCGGCCCATACCGAGGAGGTACCAATGGCAACGGGTGCCAGGGGGAAATTTTCTATACCCTCAAATAGTGTGCAAGATTTGGTGTAACCTTTTCTTGAAATGATCCACAGAGGATCATTTCAAGATAGGTAAAGTAATTCCCACACGCACTAGTCCTAACCGTGGGAAGAGAGGAGGTTGGACTGCTTATGGGAGATTTCAATGGCAGATTGGGAATGGATACTGACTTTTGTAAATAAGGGCGCATGTATAAAGGGATGGTAAATTCTTCAATTCTTCAAAGAATTGAAGGATTTACTATCCCGTTATACATGCCCGTGTAGTGAATACTCTTATTTTAGTTTCAAGATAAATGTTAATTTTACCGTCTTGAATTTCGGATAGCTATAAATTCATTTTAAATTAGTTACCCATCATAATTCAATTGTAACCACATTAATACTAATTTTATGTATACTGTATTATTTTATTGTATGTAAACATAATTAATTATATATCACAATTGTCAGTTAATTATTTATATTCAAATAATTATTTTAATCTAATACCATGTCCATTTTGCAAATAAATAATAGAAATCCAAGGGTTATATTTTCCATCCTTGGTACTGTCGCAGTTTCGCCTAACGGACTCAATACGGCTAGTGAGATAATCACTGGTTGGCACTTAACCAGCGCAGTGCTTATGGCTACATCATCCAGGTTAACCTATACCGGATAGATGCGCTACGGTCCCAAGCCGTAGCTTGCCTAGGCCCAACGACGACGACGACGAAAACCAACAATTGGTGACCCCGGAGTTGGATTACCCCTTTTTACCCGAACGACTAGGACTAGACTGTAACGTCGTTCGTGCCCATCACCCCCTTCACCCGAGCGACTAGGACCAGACTGTAACGTCGCTCGTGCCCTCTGCCCCTCACCCCTGCCCGTGCGCTCTGTGCCTGCGCTCGTCTCAACCTCCACTCCTTCGTTGGTAACTTGTCGTCTTGCTTGTACGTCAGCAAGCATAGGAGAAGATGCCTGACGACGCTGGTGCCATCTCCCACTTGAGCGTAAAGCTCCCCGTCTTCTGGCCGGGTGATCCATTTATTTGGTTCCACCAAGTGGAATCACAATTCAACTTGGGAAGGATCACCGCTAGCAGGACAAAATACGATCATGTTTTGTCCTCTCTACCAGCGAGCATCATCTCTGAAGTCCGTGACGTCATCGTGTCTACTTCCACGAGTGAGGACCCATACAACGATCTGAAGTCTGCCATCCTGTGCCGCACCACTGTCTCCGAGCGTGAGAACTACATCAGTTAATCTCAAAAGAAGAACTTGGAGACCGTAAGCCCACTCAAATGCTGAGGGCTATGCAGTGCGCTCTAGGCGAACGCGCACAAACCTTCGATAAGGACATCTTTAGACAGTTGTTCTTGCAGAAACTTCCTCTATCAGCTCAGCGTGTCTTGGCCACTATGGATCCTGCTACTCCAGTTGATAAACTAGCAGAAACTGCCGACAAAGTAGTGGAGATTGACACAGCTCCGGTCAACAACGTGAACACACAATCGGAACTGGAGTTGAAAGTGGAAGAGTTAAGTCAACAACTCAACCACGTTTGTTCTCTGCTACAAAATCAACGGCAAAGAAGCCATTCTCGGTCAAGATTTACGAAGAGGCATCGTTCGAGTTCCGGGAAGATCTGCTTCTACCACTCTAAATTTGGAAAGAAGGCTAGGAAGTGCATCTCCCCTTGCAACCCCAGCAGCGAGTCCTAATGGCGTCTAGTACTCGCACTGCCAACCTGTTATTCATAAAGGACAGGAACTCTGGTGTCAATTTCTTGGTCGATACCGGAGCGTCAGTCAGTGTATTCCCTCAAAAATCTGGTCATACGCACTCGGAATCTCCGCCTCTATACGCTGCTAACGGTTCACGCATACCCACGTACGGTACTCAGTCGCGTGAACTAAACTTGGGCCTTCACCGATCCTTCAAGTGGATTTTCATCTGTGCTCAAGTGCAGCATCCCATAATCGGCGCTGACTTCCTCCAGCATTTCAAACTCCTGGTGGATCTTGACAAGCGACGCTTATGCGACCAGGCCACACTGCTTTCTGTTCTTGCCAAACAGGTTGCCCTTCCGGACGCCTCGAACTCTGCACTTTCCCTCGTTCCCCTAATTCCATGTACCAGTGCCTTTTCCAGCGATATCCAGGAATTCTTCAACCGATGCAGATGGGTGATACCATTAAGCACACCATTACCCATCACATTACAACAAAAGGTCCCCCTGTGTTTGCAAAACCCAGACGTCTTGCCCCGGACAAACTGAAAGCTGCCAAATCGGAATTCCAGCTTATGATAGATCTTTGGGATAATAAGACCTTCCAAAAGCAGTTGGTCCTCTCCCCTACACCTGGTCCAGAAGAAGTCAGGAGACTGGAGACCATGTGGGGATTACCGGTTTTTGAATTCGACAACCATCCCGGACCGATATCCGGTACCAAATGTCCAAGACTACTTCTCTTCTCCACGGCAAATCTATCTTCAGTAAAATAGACCTCGTTAAGGCTTTCCACCACATTCCCGTGTAGAGCCTTCGGATATTCCCAAGACTGCAGTTTGTACACCATTTGGGTTATTCGAATTTGTGAAGATGCCGTTCGGGCTACGGAATGCTGCGCAAACCTTTCAGAGGTTTATAGATGAGGTCACCAGAGGCTTAGACTTTGTTTATGCCTACATCGATGATTTGCTTGTGGCCAGCTCAACGAAGAGGAACATAAGGAACATCTTTCACTCCTCTTTCAACGCTTAGAACAATACGGTGTTACTATTAATGCATCTAAGTGTGTGTTTGCACAGCCAACCTTGGAATTTCTTGGTTACACGATTTCGCAGCACGGAATTACCCCCTTCAGGACAAGTGTGAAGTGATAAAAAATTACCCTATGCCAAATAATCAGCGTGAGTTACGTCGGTTTCTAGGTTTGGTAAATTATTACCACAAGTTCATTAAAAACTGTGCCAGTGTTCTTGCTCCTCTACACGCTATGATCACACACAAACGCAAGGTAACGAAATTGGTATGGTGTAGCGATAGTTTACAGGCGTTCGACAATGCCAAAAATGCTATCAATAGTGCATTGTCTCTGTCATTTCCTATCAGTGATGCCCCCCTAACTCTGACGGTCGATGCATCAGATGTTGCGATCAGTGGGGTGTTGGAACAAACCATTAACGGTCAACAAGCACCCATCGCATTTTACTCGAAAAAGCTGTAGCCAGCCCAAACGCGTTATAGTGCTTTCGGACGTGAACTTCTTGCTATTTACTTAAACGTGAAGCATTTTCAACATTTCCTTGAAGGCCGAGAGTTTTGTGTTTTTACCGACCACAAACCTTTGGTCACTGTCTTCAATAAAAACAGCTGTAACCACTCTCCCAGAGTCATCAGGCAACTCGATTATATCTCGCAATTTACCACAGATATCCGCCACATCAAAGGTGTCTTGAACACTCCAGCGGATGCACTTTCAAGAATAGAGATTACTTCTGTTACCCTCAGCTCTACACTGTGGAATGCTATTGCACAGGATCAAGATAAGGATACGGAACTACAAGACCTGCTCAGAGAAGACTCCACTCACTCACTTTCCCTCAAGAAAATGAGTATGCCAGGATTGTCTGTGCCCCTCTATTGCGACGTATCAACAGCTGCTATTCGCCCTTATGTCCCTCCATGTCACAGACAAGCAGTCTTCACGGATCTTCATAAGCCCTCCCATCCTGGTATCCGTGCTTCGCAACACCTGGTTACCTCTCGCTTTGTTTGGCCCTCGATGCGGAAGGATGTCATTGGACCATTGGACCAAACGTGCCTTGCCTGCCAGCGTGCCAAAGTCCAAAGGCACACCAGGTCCCCCTTTGACGCATTTCCGCCCCCATCCCAGCGATTTGAGGTAATTCATGTAGACATTGTTGGCCCTCTTCCAGTGATTCAAGGCCAACGTTATCTGCTCACCTGTCTCGACCGCTTTTCCAGATGGCCTGAAGCCATCCCACTTCCTGATATCCAAGCGGACACTGTTGCAAGAGCCTTTCTTCATGGATGGGTATCAAGATTTGGATTGCCGACAAAAGTCATCACTGACCAAGGTCGCCAATTTGAGTCTTCGCTTTGGAAGAAGTTTACCAGCTTGTTGGGTACAGTACATGCGCATACCTGTGCGTATCATCCGCAAGCTAACGGCCTCGTCGAACGCTTCCATCGCCAGCTGAAGTCATCCCTTATGTGTCACGAAGACTCCCATTGGATGGATAAGCTTCCACTCGTGTTGCTTGGTATTCGCTCTGCATTTAAGAGTGATCTGAAGACTACAGCGGCTGAACTAGTCTATGGAACAACACTGCGGCTACCAGGTGGCTACTTCACTGCAGGGGATAAGTCATGTGATCCTACGGAATTCGCTCAAACACTTTCCTCTCACATGCAGTCCCTTCAGCCTGTTCCCCCTCGATTGACTAGCCAACAGAACATCTTGTTTCCCCAGCCCTCCAGTCTTGCACCACGTTTTCGTTCGTGTACCTGTCCCAAAACGGCCTCTCCAATGTCCATATGACGGGCCCTATGAAGTTCTCCGACGTACGCGCAAATCATTTCTCATCCAGCGCGGTTCCAAGGTCGACAAGGTTTCTATCGATCGTCTTAAGCCTGCGTTTTTGGAATCAACCTTAAGCGAGGTACATGTAGCTTCCAAAAAGGTCCAGGGGAAATCTGTGTCGTTCGGAACTCTTTGAACTTCCTCTCTGGTGGGGGAGTGTGTAGTGAATACTCTTATTTTAGTTTCAAGATAAATGTTAATTTTACCGTCTTGAATTTCGGAATAGCTATAAATTCATTTTAAATTAGTTACCCATCATAATTCAATTGTAAACCACATTAATACTAATTTTATGTATACTGTATATTTTATTGTATGTAAACATAATTAATTATATATCACAATTGTCAGTTAATTATTATATTCAAATAATTATTTTAATCTAATACCATGTCCATTTTGCAAATAAATAATAGAAATCCAAGGGTTATATTTTCCATCATTGGTACTGTCGCAGTTTCGCCTAACGGACTCAATACGGCTAGTGAGATAATCACTGGTTGCACTTAACCAGCGGCAGTGCTTATGGCTACATCATCCAGGTTAACCTATACCGGATAGATGCGCTACGGTCCCAAGCCGTAGCTTGCCTAGGCCCGACGACGACGAAACCAACACCCCCTTATTTACAAACGTCAGTATTCTTTCTGTTCTTTCAGCCAGTTTTCCATCAGTTTTATTTCTACCCATCCTTTTTGTCATTCAGATAAATTCATTTCGTCGTTTCTCCTGATAAAGCTCAAAACCCATGCTCAAACCTGGTCACTTTCACAATCCTGTGCGCCAATTTCAGGAGCTTCGGAGTCCTCTGAGGAGACCTTAAATGTCCCCACTTCTGGCCCTCAGCTGACGATACAGGGAAGACAGACCAGGGTGGCGGGGTTGGATCTGCGGTACTTGTAGGTTATCTCCCCCTAACCAATTTTGACAGAATATTTTCGTTAAAACTAACGAAAATATCACGACTAAACCTAACCAATTATTAAAGGCGTACAGTTGATCTATTATAACACTGGGGAACAAATTTCAACTTTTTGTCTATTGAATTAGATTTGACAGTTAGTTCTAGGTAATTTGGGTGCGCTGAGCACGAATTTTTACTCGGTTTTGCTCTATCAGGTCCTGATTTTGCTCAACACCCCTCCTCTTTCGTCGTATTCATAAAAAGGTTTTTTTCTCAATACTCGCTAAATCTTTTTGCAGTTACACATTATGCAACTAGGTTTTTATCTAGGTATTTGTACCTATTGTTATGGTATTGTATTATGTATATTTTTATATGTAACACCCTAAAATATTTTTTATTTTGTCATTTTTAACCCATTTTAATATTAGTAAATTAAGCTAAAAATATCATAGAATTCTAAAATTTTCTCGAGCGTTCCTGTTCTCTGTAGAGTATTCTAGAGGGACAACTAAAATATATAAGGCGACTCGTTTCCAGAGTTAATCAGTCAATTCAATCAGTCAGTCAGTCAGTCAGTCAGTTGAGTTAGTTAATTAAGTTTGGGCATTAACATAATTTTGAATTGGCATATGATTTAGTGAGTAATTTTGTCATCGTGATTTAATATAGTTGATTTAATTAGACGTAATTTATATTGTACCTACTCATCCGTGTTTCTAGTTTAATTTCATAGATTGTAAGTACCTATTTCATAATAAGTACCTATTTAAACTAATTTTTGTGTTTATATTTCAGATTTTCTTAAATTTATATGAATTAAGGGCTTTAAATACCTTTACAAATTGGCAGAACAATCAAGCAATATGTCATCAAGCACTAGAAAGTTCAAATGCAAAAACAACCCTGATTCCTTCTGTTATATATGTGGAAATTTTACACTTCCACATCAACGAGCAAATATAACTGACTTCGTAAAAAGAGCTTACTTAGCTTATTTTGGCATAAAACTGGGGGACCAAGATAAATCGTGGGCTCCACATAAAGCCTGCACTATATGCATTGAAAGACTCGACGACATTGGACGAAGGGTTCGGATTCAAAAATACCTTTTGGAGTTCCGATGGTAAGTTTATGATTTCATAAAACTACGTAATTTAATCACTAATATACTGTAACTTACCTAAATGTAATTGTAATTAGGTACATAAACAAAAATTTACAGAAAATGTTTATAAGAATCTCAAATATTGCATAAGGTTGAAACACATAGAAATGTTAAATGTTTGGGTGATAACTTTGATAAAATTCATAAAAACAAGTCTCTCGTCGCTTTTGTTAACACTTTACAATTTTTTTCCCATATCAGGTGTGGCGAGAGCCTACTAACCACGAGACCGATTGCTACCTTTGCTTTGTCAAGACTTCGGGCTTCACTAAGAAAAATAAACATTGTATCGAGTACCCAAATTTCGACACCGCGATACGACCTGTGCTACATTCAAATGAGATCCCCATTCCAAAATTTAAGGGTCTGCCAACTCAAGAATTAGTTGAAGATGTTCCTGAAAATATTGTTATGCACTTTGAGGAGTCAGACACCGATTTTGACCCCAGCGTATTTGAAAGTCAAAACGATCCGCAAAAGTTTAACCAGGCCGAGTTGAATGATCTTGTAAGGGATCTAAATTTGCCAAAAAAGGCTGCGGAAATTTTAGCTTCAAGACTTAAAGAGAAAAACTTGCTTACTTCAAACACATACATTTCATTTTACAGAAAAAGAGAAGAAGAACTTGTTAAATATTTTAGAACAGAGGATAGTTTAGTATATTGCTGCGACATAGTTGGTTTGTTAAAGAAGATGGGGGTTGAGTCTTACGATGCAAATGATTGGCGCTTGTTTTTAGACAGTTCGAAAAGAAGTCTTAAGTGTGTGTTGTTGCATAATGGCAATCTATACGGCTCGATACCGATTGGGCACTCAACAAAATTAAAAGAAAAGTATGAACATATAGAAAAGGTTTTAAATCTTATCAAATATAGGGAGCACGAGTGGATCATATGTGTTGACTTAAAATGGTTAATTTTCTGCTAGGACAACAAGGAGGGTATACTAAATATCCCTGCTTCCTTTGCTTATGGGACAGCAGAGCCAAGGAAGAACATTATTTCAAACAAATCTGGCCAGCACGAACATCACTTACTGTCGGAGAAAAAAACGTAATTAATCCACCTTTAGTGAGCAGAGATAAAATCATATTTCCTCCTCTGCATATAAAACTAGGCCTCATTAAACAATATGTAAAAGCTTTAGATACGAACGGCGAGTGTTTCAAATACATAACTTTAAAATTTCCAAGTTTAAGTTATGAAAAATCAAGGCGGGAATTTTCGACGGTCCACAAATAAGAACAATGATTAAAGACAGCAATTTTCCTAATGTCATGAATGAACGCGAAAAAAATGGCTGGTTCTCATTCGTGGACTTGATAGAAAACTTTTTAGGCAATTATAGGGCAGATAACTACGAAGAAATCGTAAAAAACTTTTAAGGGACTACAAAGAGTTAAGTTGCAATATGAGCATAAAAATGCATTTTTTGAATAGCCATCTTGACCAATTTCCAAGTAATTTAGGTGATGTAAGTGACGAACAAGGGGAGAGATTCCACCAAGATATAAAAATTATGGAGGAACGGTACCAAGGCCGCTGGGATTCCGACATGATGGCTGATTACTGCTGGTGCTTGAAAAGAGACCTGCCATCAACAAGCAAATACGCTAGAAAGTCTTACAAAAGAAAATTTTTGCCACAGTGAAAGCTTCATATCTGTTTGTTTTTTTATTTTAAGTCATTTCTATCGTTATAATGTAATTTTACTGTAGTTTGAACTGCTTGTATTCATGAAACTTGAAAAAAAAATTTAACACGACTTAATTTTTTAGTCCTAATTTGAAAAATCTGGAAAATGGCACATAGGCTGTCGACAAGAATCAGGACCTGATAGAGCCAAACCGAGTTGAAATTCGTATTCAGCGCACCCAAATTACCTAGAATCAAGTGTCAGATATCATTCAATAAAATACGTGTTGCCCAGTGAATTATTAATTATAACATTGTTTGTTTCTGGAATAGTATTTATTATTTACTAATAGATCAACTGTACGCCCTTGATAACTGGGTAGGTTAAGTCGTGATATTTTCGTTAGTTTTAACAAAAATATTCTGTCAAAATTGGTGGGGGTGGGGGGGGGGGGAGATAACCTACAAGTACCGGATCTGCTACCACCTATTCGAGATGTTCTTGTTCCTCAGCCTGATTCATAAACTTCTGGAACATTCGTGGCCTTTTCTCAAATTTTCAATCTGCTGAACACCACCTCTCCTCCAAACCCCATCATCTTTTCCTCACTGAGACCAGATGCCTGCGGTGACTGCCAGCAACCCCTTTTCTGTACCGTTCTACTTTCTCTATACTCAGATTCACTCCAAAAATGGATGCTGCGTATATATACGCAATGACCTAACTTCTCGTATTCCCGAACTCGGATCTTCCGAATTCTATACCCTCTGGCTACGGCTTACATGCCAATCTCAATCTAAATACACCTGCGCTGTTTCCCTTTCTCCTAATTCTACTGACTATCTAAAATTCTTTAACTGCCTCACTTCCAAAGTGGAATACATTCTATTCCGCTCTCCATTGTGAAATCTTCATTTTAGGAGATTTCAATGTTCACCAGCACCTTTGGCTTTCCTGAATGACAGAGCAGATTGTACAGCATCCCACTCGTAACCTGATCGCCACGGAGATAGACCCAATATTCTGGATTTATTTCTCACCACTCGGCACTCTTCTTACTCTGTGAAATTTTTTTCTCTGTTGGGTTCCTCTGATCACAAACATAACTGTTTCTTCTTCTATCGCTCAAACCGGTCTTCGTATCCTCCCAAGAGGGTATGACTTTGGCACTTTAGCGTCACTGATTGGGAGGCCTTTAGGCAGTACTTCTGTGATTTCCCATGGAACGATTACTGCTTACGTTGCCGCGGCCGTTCCGAGTGTGTTGAGAGCATCACGGAGGTGATTCTCTCAGGGATGGAGGCGTATATTCCATATTCTACTCCTACTACCAATGCAAAAACTGTGGTTTAACTTTACTTGTTCTAATGCTATCCGCAACAGAGAGGAGGCTTTCAGAAGGTACCGTCCCTATCCAACTACTGACTCTCACTCAGCTTATATTTCTACCAGAATTCATGCAAAATCCGTTCTTTGATTTGTCTAAAATTCCTTCATCCGTCAAAAATGTAAAAACCTAACCAATTCTAATTCTTCGCACTCTTTCAGGCATGTAGCTAAGAACCTCTTCAACAACTTTACCTCCTCTCTTCCACCCCGACGGCTCAGCTGCCGGTTCTTCTCCTGACAACGCTGAACTCTTCGCTCAAACTTATGCTTCCACCTCAACCATGGACGATTCCGGTGCTGTTTCTCCATCTCCTCCTCCCTCTGACTTTATTACGTCTGAAATTAGAATCGCTTCCAAAAATGTTCTTTCTGGCCTATCTGGGCTCAGCTCTAGGATGATGTACAGTCCTGATGGTGTTCCTCCTGTTGTTCTTAAGAAATGTGCTTCAGTGCTAACATCCTGCCAGGCAAACTTACGTTTTTGTCTCTCATCTGGTACTTTGCCTTCCTCCTGAAAGTTTGCTTTCATTCAACCTGTCCCAAGAAGATTAACCGCTCTAAACCCTTCAGCTATAGTCAAACTGTTTTGATTTCTTGCCTTTCTAAAATTTGTTAATCTATCCTTAATAGGAAGAATCTTAAACATCTCTCTTCTCACAATCTTCTTTCAGATCGTCAGTATGGGCTCCCCAAGGGTACTTCTACCGACGATCTTCTTGCATATCTCTCTGACTCATGGTCTTCCTCCTTTTAAGATTTCAGTGAAATTCTTGCTATTGTGCTAGCCATATCGAAAACGTTTGATAGAGTGTGGTACAAATTTTAAATATCCAAAATGCCCTTCTTCAGATTTTATCCTTCTACCTGTGCCTTCACCTCTAATTCTCCTTCTAGCCGATCTATAGCTGCGGTTGTAGAAGGCCTCTGTTCTTCTCCTAAAGCTATCAACAGAGGCGTTCCTCAGGGACTCTGTTCTGTCAGCCAATCTTTTCCTTTTATTTATTAATGATCTTTAATGCGCCCTTCCTCTCCTATTCACTCCTATGCCGATGATCCCACACTTAACTTCTCCACCCACTTCCCAGAGCTTCCTTCTCAACAGTCGAACCATGATTCGTGTAGGACGACTATGGAACACCTGACCTCTGATCTTTCTGTTATCTCTGATTGGGACAGAGAACACCTTGTGACTTTTATTGGAGCAAAACTCGCTTCCTCCGCCTGTCTACTCGTCACATTCTTCAATACGACTATAACCTTGCCTTCAACAACATACAACTCACTCCTTCCTCTTCTCTACGGCGTTTCCTTTCTCATGATCTTTCCTGTAAAGATCACATACTGTATACTCTCTCTCCAAAACAGCTTCTAAGAGGTTAAGTGTGGTGTACTACCTACGCAGTTTCTTCGCCCTCGCTCAGTTGGTGCCTCTGTGCAGGGGTCTTCTCTGTCTCTGTATGTAATACGCTTGGGGTGCGCTTTCGTGGGCAATCGCCCATGGCTCCTCCTTCCTGCATAAAAACAAAACAAGACAAAAATGATTATTTTTAAGCACTTACCTGCATAAATGTAATTCTTTCCGCATATTATAGATTCATCACCTTTACACGTAAATACTTCAGCAGCACGGTGCTAGGGTTAATACCTTTGTTTAATTCCATGGGGTTTCTTATACTCCTCAAACTCTTGAAGAAGTTTTAATGTTTCTTGATAAAAAACTCCTTAACTAGTCAGAATGTTTTGAACGCACAATACATTTAGAAATATATATATATATTAGGCCTGTGCGATTAATCGAAAATGTCGATTCGGGTCGATTCAGTAAAAGAATCGAAACCCGACCCGACTTAGAGCTAAAAAATTTCGATTCTTCGATTCGCTAACTATAACCTGTCGAGACTATAAAGTGGCACTACCCCAAAACTATGGAATGTCGAAACCGTGGAATAACAATTGAAAAAAAGAAATATATATATATATATATATATATATATGAAAATTATTTCACGAAAGTAACACGTGAAAAATATTTATGATGAATAAAACCACGAAGGAAAGGAAACACAAAATGGTGCTCAAGCGCTTTCGTCTAATGACATCCTCAGGAACACTGAAGTACATAGGTTACAGCCTATATATAGGTTACAAAAAAAAAAAAAATATATATATATATATATATATATATATATATACATACATATACAATAAACGGAGAAATGAAATTTAAAAAAAATTAAAAAAAAAAAAAAATTATTAAAAGATTGTGGGATGGGCATACAACTTTGTAAGGAAACACTATCGATTTTTAGCACAAGATCAAACTACCGATTTTTAGCACAAGATTAAATTAATTGTTTCCAACCAATGTTGTTGTTAAAAAAAAAAAAAAAAAAAAAAAAAAAAAAATTATTCTGGAAATCTGCCCGGGTTTTATCACTCTACCCATCTTGTATGTAAAAATAAAATGAAAATTAAAAGTTAATAAAGTAGCATACAAGTTTACCAAAGATTTAGCGTTCTACCCTTCTTATCTAAATCTGTTTTGAAGGAATTCAAAACAACAGGATCGAGTTGAAAAAGACCTTTGCTTATGTTGAAGTTATTTGAAAGTTGGATAATGGCAGACTCAAGAATATTTCTATTAACAATGTTGCCAGAGTGAAATAAAACTGAAGCATTATTCCAGTCAATACAGTGGGATAACTCTGACAAATGGACAAAAAGGGCACTGGACAACTGTCCTGTTCTAACGGAATATTGATGCTGTTTTATACGTGTGTGCAAATCCTTTCCCGTCTGACCTATGTAAAAGGAATCACATTGTTTACAACCAATTTTATAGATAATGCCTGAATTATTGGTAGGGCTATTTTTTACTATGATATTTTTCACAATATTGTTATATGAAAATACTACATTAATATCCAAAAGTTTAAGTACATTAGCAATGCCTAAAAAGCCAGGGAAAAATGGAAGTACTAAAATATTTTTTGACAAAGTACGAGTGTTATTATTGCCCCGATAGAAAGTTCGTTTTGCCTTGTTGAGACAAGATTCCATAAACGCAGATGGATAACACAGATCACTTCCAATACCGTTGATTTTTTCCAATTCGGCATCGATGTATTCCGGACTGGCGATCCTAAGGGCGCGGAGAAACATTGAAGGAAAAATGGCCTTCTTAGTGGGGGTGTCATGTCCCGAGTAAAAGTGTACGTAGGACAAATTGTTTGTTGTTTTCCGATAGATACTAAACTTAAAACCTGGGCTTTCCCTATGTACACGCACATCCAAAAATGGGATTGAATTGTCTTGTTCCACTTCTAAAGTAAACTTACTGGAGGGGACTTGATCATTTAACTGAAGGAGAAAGTTATCCAGGTCACGATTCATGGGCCAGATACACAAAATATCGTCGACGTACCGCAACCAAGGGATGCCAACCCCCAGGATTCTCGGAATGTAAGTAATTTCGAAAAACTCCATATAAATATTGGAGAGGAGGGGCGATAAGGGGTTGCCCATGGCCATCCCAAAAACTTGTTGATAATACTCGTTATTGAAAGTGAATTTACAGTCTTTGATGCAAAGATAAGAAGGGTAGAACGCTAAATCTTTGGTAAACTTTTATGCTAGTTTATTAACTTTTAATTTTCATTTTATTTTTATATACAAGATGGGTAGAGTGATAAAACCCGGGCAGATTTCCAGTATAATTTTTTTTTTTTTTTTTTTTTTTTTTTTTAATAATAACATTGGTTGGAAACAATTAATTTAATCTTGTGCTAAAAATCGGTAGTTTGATCTTGTGCTAAAAATCGATAGTGTTTCCTTACAAAGTTGTATGCCCATCCCACAATCTTTTAATAATTTTTTTTTTTTCTCCGTTTATTGTATATGTATGTATGTATATATGTGTGTATATATATATACTGTATATTTTTTTTTTTTTTTTTTTTTTTGTAACCCATATATAGGCTGTAACCTTCTATGTACTTCAGTGTTCCTGAGGATGTCATTAGACGAAAGCGCTTGAGCACCATTTTGTGTTTCCTTTCTTTCGTGGTTTTATTCATCATATATATATATATATTATATATATATATATATAATAACGTTATAAAATAGTTGGATATTTGAGAGATTACGCTTTTATAAAGATCTGAGTGCGCTCAATGCGCATGGTCAGCTTTTGATTTTGTGATGTCACAGAATCACGTGCGCGTGCCTTGCGGTGTGATGAGTTTGGACCAGTTCTTTGGGTTCAGTTGTTTATTACGCTTTTCAGTATGTTGTTGCTGATGCATGTATGTTGTTCTGTTGGTGCTGGTGCATGTAAATTGTAAAGTATAGGCGAGTGCAGTGCACAGTCGCAGTCGAATCGAATCGAGAATCGAAAACAAGTGGCCGAATCGAATCGAGAATCGAAACAAGTGGCCGAATCGAATCGGAAATTGAATCGAAATAAAAATATTCGAATCGCACACCCTTAATATATATATATATATATATATATATATATATATATATATAATATATATATATATAAGATCGTGTACAGAATTTGAAAGTGAGGCAACATTGTCATTGAATGGTCTACTAGCATTAAAACATAGATTTGACAAACCTTGTGGAGCTACTTATAACATGTTGATAGCTTTGTGAACTTGATTTTTCTAGAGAATTTAACTATTGTATGGCATGTTTGTAAGAAACTCGTATTCATCAATTTAAAAGATCTCGAAATGCATTACCACCAACAGGCTCAAGTGACGGTAAGTGGGATCGAAAGAATAACCAGGGGCCCTTCGGTTCTACTATTGAAGTAACCCCTCAAGCAACCAGCCAAGACCCCTACACCTCCGCAGGTGTTAAAAGAGCTAGGCCTGCTGAAGATCAATCTCCGACCACGTACGGTATGGAAGCTAAACGAACAAGGCTCAACGTCACGTTCAGCTCTGAGAACCAAGATTTATCGTCGACAAACTCATTATCGGGAGAACCAGATGAACAATGTCCTGGAAACCTCCAACCTTACGCGGCATCTGCAACATCCCAAGCCCCTTCAAATGCGACCGCTATTCATACAAAGAGAATGAGTTATCATTCATCCAACGGTGTATCTCTTACCTTAAAGCAAAATGTGAGTAATACCCCTACACTTTCTAGAAGTCGCTACAACGCTAGGATTGATACCCGAGTCGCGTATTTGAAGGGTTTCGAACAAGGACTTCCCAACGTAGTTCGATGTAGTAGTTCGCATATGCTCTTCAGAACAATGATGATCGGGAGACCCGAGTAAGGTTAGCGTTTGGGCTTGAGCCAAATAGCGAGGATAGCAAACAGGTCTGGATAGTAATACCTTATAGGCACCTGGTGGCAGAAAATGTTGACTACATCCTTTCACGTTTTGCGCAAGCTTCTCAAAGTGGTTCAAAGTTTAGCTTGGAGAATCTCACGGTTGAAATTGACCACGTATTCCGTGTTGTGGGACACACGGCCACGCCTTATACTTAACTTTAATTCTCAGTCTATTTACAGACGTCACATAAACTCCGAGCGTGGTTGCGGATTTATAGCTATAATCCTGTCTCATATGTTTACCATGCTAAACAAGGCGTCTAGAAGTGTCAGACTGGAAGCAGTCGTACAAAGAGCACAAAAACTAGCTACAGATTGCCTAATCTTGATTTTAACTGTAATATGGGTCCTAAAGAGCTGACGAAGGTAGAAGAACAGATGAAAGTTAGGATTGTCGTGTTTGGTCTGGATGAAAATGGCAGAAAACATATGTACTTAACCCTTTACTGCCCAAAAGGACAAATTTGTAACCTTTCAAATACACGCATTCATAACTTAACCCTACAAAATATTTGGGCAGTAAAGGGTTAAAAGTTGCGTGAGGGAACGTACAAAGCCTCTACTTGTTTTAGGGCTGGTGGGGGAAACTTACCTTCCTATTAGACGCATCAGAGATCTTTACGTAAACTATGATAAAAGCAGTAAATATGGAAGACATCACGATTTGTGTAAGGGTTGTCTCGAATTTACAAATGATCTGTTGAAACATTGTAAGGAATGTCAAATGGTTTGTAATCAGTGTAGAAGCCCCAGGTGTGAAAGTCTAGTAGTTGAAACTGAGAAGAGGGATTGTGATGTGTGTAGGCGCACAGTTTTCAATAACAAATGTTTTGAATTCCATAAATCAAATGGCATGTGCAGGAAAATGAGAATTTGCGAATGCGGCATGTTTCATACGCTGAATAATAGCGGTGAATTCGGGCATAGATGTGGTGAAATTTGTTGTACTACATGTTATGAGAAATATAAGGCGGATGGAGTAAAGCATGTTTGCTATATGAAAGATACTAAGCCTAAAAATAAACCTTGTATAACCGTGTATTATGACATAGAAACTTACACAAACCCTGAAACAAAAGAGGTTATCCCGCATTTACTCGTAAGCCAGACTATCTGTGACGAGTGCATGAACATTGAATGCGATGAATATCGCAAATGTGGTAAACGAACAAACATTTTTGAGGTCTCTGCAGGCGATTGCCCTGTGAAGTTGTTTGTGAACTATATTGTCAAGTTAGCAGATCAGTTCAAAAAAATGACCGTGTATATTCTTGCCGACAACGCGGCAAAATTTGATACACAGTTTGTTTATAAGGAGCTGCTTGAATATGAGTTCTCGGAGATACTTACAAGGGGATCCCTGAAAAGAGGGAACAAGCTTATACAGATGCAAATAAGAGGAAATGTACAGTTTAAAGACACTCTGTTATTTACACCATGTAAATTAGCCAGGCTACCCAATGTGATTGGCGTAGGCGCCGAAGTCTCAAAAGGGTAATTCCCTTACACATTCCTCACTCGCGACACTTTAAATTATGTCTACCCGCCGCCCTCCCAAACACCACTTTAACTATGAAAGCATGAGTACAAGTGAACGTGAAGATTTTGACCACTACTACACCAGCTTTAATGAAGATAACCCTTACACTATAGTGTATGAATGTGAACGTTATTGGTGAATGACGTACGCGTATTTAGAGTATGCTTTCAAGCCTTTAGAAGTATGTACATAACCCGATTCAACTGTAATCCACTACAAGCCGCAACGACGATCGCCTCATTATGTTTTACTGTATTCAAGAATAACTTCATGCCTAAAGATACGTTGGCCGTCATTCCTCGAAACGCCCCGCGCAGTTATGAGTATAAGGCTATTTACTGGCTCCACACATACAACAGCAGACAGGTGTATATATAAAACACGTTCGCAACACGGGGAAAAGTTGCCATTAAGATCAATAGCCGTGTTTTTTGGGTGGACGGCTTAAGTGAGAATCCAACCACTGGTGAGACGGTGTATTCCTTTAACGGTTGCTGCTGCCATGGCTGGCATGTCCACGCCCTGAGTGTGCCGTCACAGGGGACCTCCATGGAAGATCCTCCGCCGACAGCCTCGCATGAACCCGTACCCGCGACCAGCTTATAAGTTCACAGTTCACGCAACAAGGTTTTGGGAGCATGAATATGATGCCTAGATGGAAACCGATGAGCAGTATCGCGTAGAAATAAGAGCCATCAAACGTACAATGGTGGTGGAGCCCCTCAAATGCGGTGACAGTTTGTTTGGAGGACGTACAAACTCCATCAAACTTTACTTTCCGCCTACGGACGGGACGGGATGAAGCTTCACTTCTACGATTTCTGCTCATTGTACCCTTACGTGATGAAGAACAATCCGCACCCCGTAGGTGCGCCCGAAAAACTTGTGGGCCCAGCCATGCCTAGCATCGAGGAGTTCTCAGCTGACTTGAGTGAGCGCTACTTTGGGCTTTCTTTCGTAGATGTGCTCCCTCCTCGCGAGTTATTGATGCCGATCTTGCCTGTTGTTATAGAGCACAAACTCATGTTCCCTGTGTGTGAATTGCGCAGAGGAGAATAATGGGGACTGTAATCACACGATCAACCAGAGGAAGATCAGAAGAGTATATAAAAGTCCTGAACTGTCCCTGGCCCTCCATCACGGGTACAGAATACTAAAGATATATGAGGTGTGGAGGTTTCAGAAGCTCCCCAACCTTTTCACACCATATATAAATACTTTTTTGAAGGATAAAGTAGAAGCCTCAAAGGCGTTGAGTCCGAAAAGAGAAAATGGCGTATATTCAACGCTACCATGATCGTGAAGGGATACAACTTGATCGTACCCAAATTGTGAAGAACCCTGGCAAGCGCTTTAGTGCAAAGTTGTGCCTAAATAGTCTTTGGGGACAAGTTTGCCCAGAATACAGACAAGGGGTGTACATTTAGCTCAAATTATAGCGAAGTCTGGGTTTATGCAGACACCAACGATAAAGAAGTTATGGAAATCGTGAATGTGGGTAATACGTACATAATAAGGTACAACCGAACCGAATTGGCTACAAATAAATCACGTGTCACAAACATACCTGTAGCCAGTTTCACAACAGCCTACACACGTATCAAGCTGTGGTATCTGTTGCATTCTCTCGGACAACGGGTTCTGTACGCTGATACATATAGTGTGATATTCACGGAGAGGGCAGGTGAATATATGCCTCCTATTGGGGAATTCCTTGGAGAGTTGACTGATGAGATTAAGGATGAGTATGGAGACATCGCATATGCCGACTCTTTTGTCTCAACAGGTCCAAAAACTTACGGTGACCGCGTGAAGGTGGGGGATGAGTACAAGTATATCGTGAAGGCTAAAGGCATCACGCTTAACCATGCCAACTGCCAGGATCGTTAACTTTGAATCGCTCAAAGATCTAGTGAGCTTAGAAGACGACAGTAATGACCAACCGCCCCACTGGTTGTGGGGACTCATAACTTCAGAGCACAGAAATTCGGGGGCGTGAAAGAACTTAGGGGGGCGAAGGTTTGTCCTAACCTACAGGAAACGAAACCATATGCCTGGCAGTTACGACACCGTACCCTTTGGATACTGTATCGACTAGATGCATTCCTTGTAATACTTAGCCATATTTAATTATGTATGTATCTGTTACATCTTTTTTATTATATGTTTTTTGTACCACTGTTTACCATGCACTTTTAACCATTTTCTGTGTAATGTATTTGTACTGATAATAAAGTTCTTGTTTTGTATTAGCTTGCTTTTCATTCTAACAACCTTCATTATATTAATTATGGGGAAATGAAAGCTGTATATGTACACACCAGTCATTAATAATGCAGGGTTTTTGTCCACAGTTTATTAATGACGTAAACTTAGTCTCAGTATTAGCCCTTTCTGCGCCAGCGATTCCATATGACATCATCAACAAAAAGTACGTGTATTTTCCTCGGATTAGCTTCAGTGATGGCTTATGGCATTTGAATATAACAATTAGCTGTATAGCAATATCTGGTAGTTTTTTGGACATTGGCCTGAGCGTTTAGAACGAAAAGGGATGCAGAAACTGTATGAAGGGCTACTCTCGTCTATAATGCAGAAAGTGTGATGTATCATTATGTTTAACAAAAGACAAAAACTGCTTTAATGCATTCCATTCGAAGCAGTTATGGTCGACCGTTGTGTTTAGCAAAGGACAAATATTGTTATTATTTGTTTCATTCAAAGTACCAAAGTTATGTTAGTGTCTCTTATTACTTGATAGCGTCAATGGAGTCATATAATTTCGAGTGTAATTAATTATTTCTAAACAAAGTTTCGTTTCCATGCCTATTTTAAAATTTTTAAGTGTTAATTTTTTTTTAGCTCAAAACAATAATTTGTGGCAGAAAGGGTTAATATTGCAGACACCATCGTCTCTTTGTGCAATATATGTCAATCAAATGAGTACCTACAGAGTTGAATAAACGCATGGTGTTTTCCACATTCAGTAGTAACGACGATAAGACAGCTAATATTATTTTAAGTCATTTTACAATCAAGGTTTTAATCTTCCTGCAAGCGTTTGAAGAGCTTGTTAGGTATACATTCGCTTAGTATAAAAAGTTAAAATATGTCTACATGAATAAGATGGCTACTTATCTTCTCAGTCAAATTTCAGTTGAAGTATCGATGTGTCGCGTGTTGAAATCTTCTAGCTCATTACGGTGTCGTTATTTTACTGAGGTTATTGCACAAACGAAAACTCGTTTAAATGATAAGAGTATGTAATATAACAATGGATACAAAAGGCTAAAAACAACAGCAGTCAGGATGGCTCATACGAGAATGTCTGTTTAGGAAGCTCTGATAAAAGATGTAAGAAAATTAAAAGGTAACTGGAAGTTTTAAAGCATAGTATAGGAGGGAGATTGGAAGGAAATAGAGAACTTTAAAGATAAAGGGAAAATTTGTCTGGTTCCGAGTTAAATTCGACAATACTTTTATGCGATATAAATGTTTCTAACGGGGATTTAAGAAACAGTAAGCAATTGGGCTGGTCTCTTTAAAAGGAGCCGTTTGAATTACTTTGAAATATGTTAGTGACATTCCACCCCACAAATTAACTATACGTCTGAATGACAAACGTTTAGTTTCATCAGAATTAAGATGCTTACCGGCTAATTTGAGAGCTACACCCGGAGTGCTCCTACATTTCTGCAGTCAAAATGTTTTAGACAGCAAGATTATCAAAATCTTTATTCATTATATATATATATATCGTAAAGAACGGCGCTTGTATAGGAGAACATTCCGCGCAAGATGAGAAGAGAGAACGAACAAATGAAAAAATGAGGTAACCACCCGGGAATCGAACCCGGGATCTTCAGATTGCCGGTCAGATATGATAACCACTACACCATGGTCCTCAATCGATCAGAAGTCGTAATTCCTCTACATACGGGTAGAAACCAATGCCCCGAGAGGGGCACCTCCCGCATGCCGTATCTATATATACATTTCAACTGCAAAGAACACGCAGTATAAATAACGTAAAGAACGACGCTTGTATAGGAGAACATTCCGCGCAAGATGAGAAGAGAGAACGAACAAATGAAAAAATGAGGTAACCACCCGGGAATCGAACCGGGATCTTCCGATTGCCAGTCAGATATGATAACCACTACACCATGGTCCTCAATCGATCAGAAGTCGTAATTCCTCTACATACGCGCAGAAACCAATTCCCCGAGAGGGGCACCTCCCGCATGCCGTATCTACTGTATATATACATTTCAACTGCAAAGAACACGCAGTATAAATAACGTAAAGAACGACGCTTGTATAGGAGAACATTCCGCGCAAGATGAGAAGAGAGAACGAACAAATGAAAAAATGAGTTAACCACCCGGGAATCGAACCCGGGATCTTCCGACTGCCGGTCAGATATGATAACCACTACACCATGGTCCTCAATCGATCAGAAGTCGTAATTCCTCTACATACGCGCAGAAACCAATGCCCCGAGAGGGGCACCTCCCGCATGCCGTATCTATATATATATTTCAACTGCAAAGAACACGCAGTATAAATAACGTAAAGAACGACGCTTGTATAGGAGAACATTCCGCGCAAGATGAGAAGAGAGAACGAACAAATGAAAAAATGAGGTAACCACCCGGGAATCGAACCCTGGATCTTCCGATTGCCGGTCAGATATGATAACCACTACACCATGGTCCTCAATCAATCAGAAGTCGTAATTCCTCTACATACGCGCAGAAACCAATGCCCCGAGAGGGGCACCTCCCGCATGCCGTATCTATATATACATTTCAACTGCAAAGAACACGCAGTATAAATAACGTAAAGAACGACGCTTGTATAGGAGAACATTCCGCGCAAGATCAGAAGAGAGAACGAACAATGAAAAAATGAGGTAACCACCCGGGAATCGAACCCGGGATCTTCCGACTGCCGGTCAGATATGATAACCACTACACCATGGTCCTCAATCGATCAGAAGTCGTAATTCCTCTACATACGCGCAGAAACCAATGCCCCGAGAGTGGCACCTCCCGCATGCCGTATCTATAATATACACATTTCAACTGCAAAGAACACGCAGTATAAATAACGTAAAGAACGACGCTTGTATAGGAGAACATTCCGCGCAAGAATGTTCTCCTATACAAGCGTCGTTCTTTACGTTATTTATACTGCGTGTTCTTTGCAGTTGAAATGTATATATAGATACGGCATGCGGGAGGTGCCCCTCTCGGGGCATTGGTTTCTGCGCGTATGTAGAGGAATTACGACTTCTGATCGATTGAGGACCATGGTGTAGTGGTTATCATATCTGACCGGCAATCGGAAGATCCAGGTTCGATTCCCGGGTGGTTACCTCATTTTTTCATTTGTTCGTTCTCTCTTCTCATCTTGCGCGGAATGTTCTCCTATACAAGCGTCGTTCTTTACGTTATTTATACTGCGTGTTCTTTGCAGTTGAAATGTATATATAGATACGGCATGCGGGAGGTGCCCCTCTCGGGGCATTGGTTTCTGCGCGTATGTAGAGGAATTACGACTTCTGATCGATTGAGAACCATGGTGTAGTGGTTATCATATCTGACGGGCGTGTTGCCGTTCTTCGTTCTCTATGTTTTTCCTCCTTTATTGTGTATTTCTCTGCGATACACGATCTACATATTTGTCGTGGATAAAACATAGTGGTAGGACGCCTCAGTAAATATATAAATAAGCCGTTGGGGAACTCGATACCGTATTTTAAATTGATGGTACGGCTATTAACGTTATATATATATATATATATATATATATATATATATATACACACACACACACACAAAATATCAGTCTGATGTGTGAAAATGTTGCTCACCCTGCAGCTAGAAAGATAAACTAACGGGGCCGCGAGCACGACGGAACGCGCCGGAACGCATCGTGAAAAGAGCCATGAATTTTTTTTCCTACTCAAATCGATTAACCCCGGCCTCGGGAGTGTTTGTTTGTTTGTTTGTTTCGAAAGACCGTGAAGGAATCCAAGGAGGATTTTTTTTGTCTGTTTTTGTCTGTTTTTGTTTGTTTTTGTCTGTTTTGTTTGTTTAAATATCTCTCATGAAAGACCGTGAAGGAACCCAAGAAGGATTTTTTTCCATTTTTGTCTGTTTTTTTTTTAATATCTCTCATGAAAGAAACCTCGTAAAGGAAGGTAGGAGACCGTCATGAAGGACGGTGAGGAGGAAATTTTCAAATTGATCCATGCCTGTCTCCACAAATGCCATCATACTACTACTTCTCAAACAATTCATCAGACATTCTGTTTCTCTTTGAAGGAAAGAGATTTCCAGCTATGCTAAAAAGTTTCTTAACCGGAGCGCTTGATGGCAGTGTAGTGTGTGTATTTTATGAACAGTTCTTTCATCAAAGGATACATGTGTAATTGTTGAATGTCTGATGAATTATTCGCTAAATAATTAGATAATTCTTGACGAAGTTTGTTCTCAGACTATGTCATGTTTGTTATGTTTGTTATCAGTCTTTGATAAAGTATCGCGTTACTGACACTTATTTGTATCGTATCTTTCGATACGATACAAATAATAAAAAATGTATCGCGATACGATACAAGATACAGAAAATGTCTCGCGATACTACGCCACCCCATATATATATATATATATATATATATATATATATATATATATATATATGATACACACAGATCGTGCATGGAACAAGGAACTCTTCTGAGAATATTAAATTCACTATAGTCAGAATAAGTAATGGTAAATGACAAATACTATAGTTTTTTCTTTTTCATGATGTTAGCCTGACGTGGGCAACGGGTCAGTGGTCACTCGCAAAGAGGCCCCAAATTATAGCTTCCCTCACCAGCTATCTGCAAAGCAGATAGGATCCAGCTGTGGACAGGATCTAGGGTTTAAATACAATAAATAAATATTAAATACAATAGTTACCCCTTTTTCTTTGATGTAATCAATCCGACGTAAATGCATGCAACGAGTTTTTTTTATTAGAATGAGGTTCTACATATAGTGGGTGCTAGGTTGCTTTAAACCCTAGATCCTGTCCCAAAGCTGGATCCTATCTGCTTTGCAGATAGTTGGTGAAGGAAGCTATGTTTTGGGGCCTCTTTGCGAGTGACCTGTTGCCCACGTCAGGCTAACATCATGAAAAAGAAAAAACTGTAGTGTTTGTCATTTATCATTACTTATTGCGACTATAGTGGATTTAATTTTCCCAGAAGAGTTCTTTGTTCCATGCATGGTCAGTCTGTTTATATCATAAA
>JAJOZX010000553.1:1087500-1102500 GCA_023014485.1 Bathynomus jamesi | reverse complement strand
CCCCGCCACATACACCAAACTTAGAAAGAACCCGCAGGATGACGTCATCAAATCATTTAATAGTGGCTTGAAACGCCTTCTCAAAGATCATAAGGACTTAATTCCGCTTTTCATGTCCACTTCACCTGCTCTGCCCTACCTTTACGGTCTTATTAAAACCCACAAAATGGTAACCCTATGCGCCCTATTATTAGCTCGGTGGGCTCTATTACTTATAAACTCTCCAATGGCTTGTCAAAGTCTTGTCCCCATTCTCGGAACTATCTCTGATTCACATGTAAAAAATTCCATGGATCTTACGGAAAAATTGAATAATGCACGTACTGAAACTAACGATAAATTGATCAGTTTTGATGTTTGTTCATTGTTTACAAAAGTGCCGATTGACGATATGCTTGACTTTCTCTCCCAAGAATTACATAAGTATGACCTGCCACTACCTTCACACATTGTTTTGGAACTCATTAAGCTTTGCATCAAAGACTGTAAATTCACTTTCAATAACGAGTATTATCAACAAGTTTTTGGGATGGCTTGGGCAACCCCTTATCGCCCCTCCTCTCCAATATTTATATGGAGTTTTTCGAAATTACCTATATTCCGAGAATCCTGGGGGTTGGCATCCCTTGGTTGCGGTACGTCGACGATATTTTGTGTATCTGGCCCATGAATCGTGACCTGGATAGCTCCTCCTTCAGTTAAATGATCAAGTCCCCTCCATTAATTTCACTTTAGAAGTTGAGCAAGACAATTCAATCCCATTTTTGGATGTGCGTGTACATAGGGAAAGCCCAGGTTTTAAGTTTAGTATCTATCGGAAAACGACAAACAATTTGTCCTACGTACACTTTTACTCGGGACTTGATACCCCACTAAGAAGGCCATATTTTCATCAATGTTTCTCCGCGCCCTTAGGATCGCCAGTCCGGAATACATCGATGCCGAATTGGAAAAAATCAACGGTATTGGAAGTGATTTGTGTTATCCATCTGCGTTTATGGAATCTTGTCTCAACAAGGCAAAACGAACTTTCTATCGTGTCAATATTAACACTCGTACTTTGTCAAAAAATTTTTAGTACTTCCATTTTTCCCGGCTTTTTAAGCATTGCTAATGTACTTAAACTTTTGGATATTAATGTAGTATTTTCATATAACAATATGTGAAAAATATCATAGTAAAAAATAGCCCTACCAATAATTCAGGCATTATCTATAAATTGGTTGTAAACAATGTGATTCCTTTTACATAGGTCAGACGGGAAAGGATTTGCACACACGTATAAAACAGCATCAATATTCCGTTAGAACAGGACAGTTGTCCAGTGCCCTTTTTGTCCATTTGTCAGAGTTAGCCCACTGTATTGATTGGAATAATGCTTCAGTTTTATTCCATTCAAGCAACATTGTTAATAGAAATATTCTTGAGTCTGCCATTATCCAACTTTCAAATAACTTCAACATAAGCAAAGGTCTTTTTCAACTCGATCCTGTTATTTTGAATTCCTTTAAAACAGATTTAGATAAGAAGGGTAAAACATTAAATCTTTGGTAAACTTGTCTTCTACTTATTAACTTTTAATTTGAATTTTATTTTTTATATATATCGAAACCTGACCATAGGCAGCAGTGTGTTAAAACCCGGGCAGAGTTCCAGTATAAATTTGTATTTTTATAATCCATTTGATCTTGTGCTAAAAATCGATATTTTTCCTTACAAATCTGTACGCCTCACTGGTAATCCTTTAAGGTTTTAATTTTTAATTTTTTATTTTTACTTCTCTGTTTATTGTATATATATGTATGTATGTATGTATGTATGTATTTGTATATATAGATATGTATGTATATATATATATATATATGTATGTGTGTGTGTGTATATATGTTATTTATTTTTTCTTTTTTCTTTCTGTAACCTATATAGGCTTAACCTTTTATGTACTTCAGTGTTCCTGAGGATGTCATTAGACGAAAGCGCTTGAGCACCATTTTGTGTTTCCTTTCCTTCGTGGTTTTATGCATCATATATATATATATATATATATATATATATAGGGTCTCCCAAAGCGGACACTATTTTTCTATGTTGTTTAGGGTAGCTATGATATATAATTTTAGCGTACAAGATTGCATATTCTACAGTTCAGCGTGTGTTTATTGTGAAGCGTCATGTCCAAACAAAGAGGGTTGGGTAAATGTAGCTTGATTTTAAAGCAAAGTTTGGAGTAAGGGAAGTCCCTTGCAGATCTGCAATAAAGAGACCCAGGGGCGTACCTAAAGCATTTGGCACCCGGAGCGGATCCTTCCTTTGGCACCCCCCCCATAAATAATTTTAAAATTTAAACACACAGAAAAATATATTATGTTTGCAAGTAGATTTTTAAACAGTACAGTACTGTCATAAGCAAATTGGAAATAAGAAAAATGCAGGACATTAAAAATTCAGTGAACAGGTAATACTGCATTTTATTTTATACAAAAAACACAGGAAATCCAGTCTCAACGCTCAGCCTATTCTTCAAAGGTAAATAGAGAGGGTTCACCATCTGTGCTTTCGAGCCTTAATTTCTGCAAATTGATCAATGACCTCATCAAAATTCACCTTCTTTGCATATTCATGTTCAACTGAAAGTAAAGCCAGATTTATCAATGTTGTCTGACTCATGGTCGAGCGAAAGAAATTTTTTAGCAATTTCAATTTGGAAAAACTTCTTTCACATGAAGCAATAGACACACAGACAGTCAAAAAGAATCTCAAACACAGTGACAAGCTTGACATTCACAAAAATCCCATTTCACAATAAAGTCCAGAAACTGCAATGCTGTCCATTTCTTTGCCTCTTCAACGCTGATTTTGGCAGCTTCCAAATACCTCCAAAGTCGTCCAATTTCCACACTGATATCTTCATCAGAGAATTCATCGAAAATCTGAGTCAAATTTGGAATATACTTCCGAAGTTCTTCTTCTGTTGCAACAACCAAAGTGTTTGGCTGAATAACAGCGAAGATTGACAGAATTTGATCCATTGCCTTAGAACGAATTTCCAATTCTTGATGAAAGCGATCAAGACATTCAAACATAGCCCTTTTTACTTCCTCTGGCAATGTGAGACCAGCATCCTTTGCCATCTTTCCTGGCATCCTTTTTCGGAGCTTTACCCTCCCTCTTCTCTCCATAGAAATGTCCATTTCCTCACACATTGTAGTTGCATAATGAATGGCCCTCTCCACAATGCATTTACCGGGTATTATAACTACGACGATACATTTATAAACACTTAAACATCACTATGATACCACATTGTCAAAAATTACTGGACACTGGTATAAGTACCATGATATTGTTATAAACACCAGCACTTTATGCTTTATCATAATCATTTAATGAAACATACCTCATGTATGTGGAGTCACAGTGTCAAGTGAACAAGACTTGGAATGTCAGTTGCAGCCAGCTGGCTATGCTCAACAAACTGATGACTAAAACGTCAACAAACATTCGCCTTTCGATATAATTTTTATCAAATATTTAATTTTTCGTTTGTAAATTTTGTATTGCCAATAAAAATAAAAATTTATTTTATAGTGGAAATTAACATTAAGCTGTTGTAATAGTTTGAACATTTTTAAATTTTTTTTCTTACTTTGGCGAATTTTTCATTTGGTTTGAAAACTTGTACTGGTATTTCAACTCTCCCGATGGCACCCCCCTTCTGGCTGTCACCCGGGGCGGACTGCCCCCCTCGCACCCCCCTTACTACGCCACTGAAGAGACCAATGAAGAAGTTGGAAGATAATGGAAATGTGAAAGACAATTTGAAAAGTCGTGTTCATTGAAAGAAAACTGTAGAATACGCTATCCTGTACTACAAATTCGATGACAGCCTAGCCTAGTTAGTCTAAAAACGTGTAATGTTGGGCTTGTTTAACCTCATTCGAAACATCTAATGTCACATGAATTAAGAGGCCTACACGTGGCCTTTACGTGGGATCCGAACCACGGGTCACGACATAATCTGCACACAGAGAACGATCCCCCATCCATCAACCCTCCAGACCTAATGTCGCTTAACTTACATTGCATTACATTACATTTGGAAAACACGAAGTCGCTCGAGCCTATCGAGGTTATCCAAGTCATAAATGATCGACGGGAAACGGTGTTACAATATTGGTTACAACGTAGCCCCTAGTTAGCCGAGAATGAAGTATATGAAGTATATGTAAACAGCCTTAAAGGCCGCCACACACCGAAAGCCACGCTAGCCACGCCACGCACGCCCGCCACGTGGTTCAGCATCGCTCTAAATTGATTTTCAACGAAGCAATTCACACCGAAGGCCACGCTAGCTACACCACGTGTCAGCCAGCCGTGCCACGTTGCTCGCGTTCGCTCCCTAAACGATATTCCGAGACGTGTATTTGGCTGCGCATGCTCAGTTCGTCTTCGTAGTAGGTGGCGCTTATCCCATCCCCACTGGCGGAAGTGATTCAATCAATCGCACTCATTCACTCATTCCCCATCCGACCCGTTTCGTACCAATTTTGGAATGGAAGAGTTTATTGAAGAAATCAGACGGTACGGATGCCTTTATGACATGAGGAAAGAAGAATATATGGATCACTTTAACATATTGCTTCCCAAAGCATTCGGGAAGCAATATGTTAAAGTGATCCCTCCTGGGAAGCAATATGTTAAAGTGATCCCTCCTGGGAAGCAATATGTTAAAGTGATCCCTCCTGGGAAGCAATATGTTAAAGTGATCCCTCCTGGGAAGCAATATGTTAACGTGATTAACACTGGGAAGCAATATGTTAAAAAGAAAGGTTGGTTGGTTAGAAAGAGGTTGGTAAGCTAGGCTAACTAACGAAAATATCACGACCTAGCCTAACCAATCGTCAAGGGCGTACAGTTGACCTAACGATTGGTTAGGTTAGGTCGTGATATTTTCGTTAGTTAGCCTTATAAGGCTAACTAAAGAAGGCTGGGGGCCCTGATCTTCAGGTGATCCAAATATTTTACATTCACAAAAAATGGCAAAGCATAATAAGTTAAGTTGTCCATAAATTTACATTTTCTCGACTAGCTAATCTCTAAATATTATAAACTATTGTAATGTAACTAATTGGTTGTGTAATGTCCATTTTTGGGAAGCAATATGTTAAAGTGATTAACACTGGGAAGCAATGTGTAAAATGATATACACTGGGAAGCAATATGTTAAAGAGAGGTTCCTGGGAAGCAATATGTTAAAGTGATCCGAATACAGGGACATATACAGGAAAGTTAGTTGTTGGAAGGAAATTGCTACCAAATTAGGTCGGGTGGATACTGGCGGCGTTGCCCGGCCACGTGCCCGGCTGTCGTGCGTGGCATGGCTTTCGGTGTGCGGCGTCCTTAATATCTGCAAAGTTCCTTGAAAATAATATGTCGTAAAAATGTACAAGTCGAGTACTTTGTAACAAATGACATGAACAAAATAAAGCGTCCTGTTTTGTGAACTCATCATATATATATATATATATATATATATATATATATATATATATATAAAAAATTATTTCACGAAAGTGACACGTGAAAAGTATTTATGATGAATAAACCACGAAGGAAAAAAGAAACACAAAGGGGTGCTCAAGCGCTTTCGTCTAATGACATCCTCAGGAACACTGGAGTGAAAGGACAGATCAAGGCAATATATAGGTTACAAAAATAAACATACATACATACATATTCATATATATATACATATATATATATATATATATATATATATATAATATATACATATACATATATATAGTAAGCATAGAAAAAATTGTGGGAGGAGCAAACATTTATATGGGAGATTGACACTTTTAGCACTTCAGCCGACATTCAATATAAATTCAAATGGCTTGTTTATGAAACAGGTCACAAAAGAATAAAGAAATAAAAATAAATATAAATATAAATTGAGAAAAAATTAATTACAAAATAGTGCCTTAGTGATATATATGTCACAGCCTAAATAATCATAAAGAAATAAACAGGCAAATAAAAAAACCACAAATATATATATATATATATATATATATATATATATATATATAAAAAGACACTTTTAGCACTTTGGCCGACCTTCAATATAAATTCAAATGGCTTGTTTATGGAACAGGTCACAAAGAATAAAGAAATAAAAATAAATATAAATATTGTAAGTGGAGTCTACAAATTCAAGCTCAAAAGGGAAGTTTTACAATCAATTTAATAGATGATGCCAAATTGATATATATGTCACAAAGAAATAAAGAAATAAACCAAAAAAAAAAAAATTAATTATTAAAAAAATAATAAAAAAAATAATAATAAATTGAAAGATAAATTTTAAGAGAGGCACACCAATTTATAAGGGAAAAATCACCACATATGCATATTATAGTCACAAACGAATAAAAAGTACAAGTAAATATAAATTGGAAAAAAATGATGCCTAGATGATATATAAAGAACAATAAAATATATATACAACATATATACGGTATATACGAAATATAAACGCAATATATACAGAATATATATATATATATATATATATGCATAAGGGAAAAAAATTACCAAATTTGTTTTTATAATTATTGTCTGAAAAAACGGTAGGTCGCAAAAGAATAAAGAAATAAAAATAAATATAAATTGAAAAAATTACAAATAATACACGTACACATGTATACCCGCATAACCAAATATATATACATATACACACATATATATACAAACACACACACACACACACACACACACACATATATATATATACACATACAAGCTTGACCTTCGCGAAATGAGAAATCATCACGCAGAACCTGCTCTGCCTTATCTTTATGGTCTTATTAAAACCCACAAACCGGGTAACCCTATGCGCCCTATTATTAGCTCGGTGGGCTCTATTACCTATAAACTCTCCAAATGGCTTGTTAATGTTTTGTCCCCCATTCTTGGAACTGTCTCTGATTCACACGTAAAAAATTCCATGGATCTCACTGAAAAATTGAATAATGTTCGCATTAATACCAACGATAGATTGATCAGTTTCGACGTTTGTTCATTGTTCACAAAAGTGCCGATTGATGATATGCTTGACTTTCTCGCCAGAGAATTACATAATTATGATTTACCATTACCTGCACACACTGTTTTGGAGCTTATTAAGCTTTGTATCAAGGATTGTAAATTCACTTTCAATGGCGAGCATTATCAACAAGTTTTTGGGATGGCCATGGGCAACCCTTTGTCGCCCCTTCTCTCCAATATTTATATGGAGTTTTTTGAAATTACTTACATTCCGAGAATCCTGGGGGTTGGCATCCCCTGGTTGCGGTACGTCGACGATATTTTGTGTATCTGGCCCATGAATCGTGACCTGGATGACTTCCTCCTTCAGTTAAATGACCAAGTCCCCTCCATTAAATTTACTTTAGAAGTGGAACAAGACAACTCAATCCCGTTTTTGGATGTGCGTGTTCATAGGGATAGCCCGGGTTTTAAGTTTAGTATCTATCGGATAAAAACAAACAATTTGTCCTACGTACACTTTTACTCTGGACATAACACCCCTATTAAAAAGGCCATATTTTCCTCAATGTTTCTCCGCGCTCTTAGGATCGCCAGTCCGGAATACATCGATGCCGAATTGGAAAATATCAACGGTATTGGAAGTGAATTGTGTTACCCATCTGCGTTCATGGAATCTTGTCTTAATAAGGCTAAACGAACCTTCTATCGTGTGAATAATAACACTCGCACCTTGTCAAAGAATATTTTAGTACTTCCATTTTTCCCGGGCTTCTTAGGCATTGCTAATGTACTTAAACTTTTGGATATCAGTGTAGTTTTTTCATATAACAATATTGTGAAAAACATCATAGTAAAAAATAGCCCTACCAATAATTTAGGCATTATCTATAAAATTGGGTGTAAGCAATGTGATTCCTTTTACATAGGTCAGACGGGAAAGGATTTGCAAACGCGTGTAAAACAGCATCAATATTCCGTTAGAACGGGACAGTTGTCCAGTGCCCTTTTTGTCCATTTGTCAGAGTTATCCCATTGTATTGATTGGAATAATGTTTCAGTTTTGTTTCACTCTAGCAACATTGTTAATAGAAATATTCTTGAGTCGGCTATAATTCAACTTACAAATAACCTTAACATGAGTAAAGGTCTGTTTCAACTCGATCCCTTTGCTCTGAATTCCTTCAGAATGGATTTAAACAAAAAGGGCAGGTTGTTAAATCTTTGGTAAAAATTTGTTTTTGTCTTTTGTTTCTCTTACAATTTTATTTTTCAATTTTTTGCTGTATGCGTGTATGTGTATGTATGTATGTGTATGTGAGTATGTGTGTGGTCATTGCAGTTAAATGTGTTTGTATGTATATGTGTGTATATGTATGTATGTATGTGTGTGTATGTATGTATGTATGTATGTATGCAGTTAAATGTATATATATATATATATATATATATATATATATATATAAGTGTGTATGTACCTTACCTTACCTTACAACCTCACAAAGGTTCTGCGTGATGATTTCTCATTTCGCGAAGGTCAAGCTTGTATGTGTATATATATATATGTGTGTGTGTGTGTGTTTTGTATATATGTGTGTATATGTATATATATTTGGTTATGCGGGTATACATGTGTACGTGTATTATTTGTAATTTTTTCAATTTATATTTATTTTTATTTCTTTATTCTTTTGCGACCTACCGTTTTTTCAGACAATAATTATAAAAACAAATTTGGTAATTTTTTTCCCTTATGCATATATATTATATATATATTCTGTATATATTGCGTTTATATTTCGTATATATACCGTATATATGTTGTATATATATTTTATTGTTCTTTATATATCATCTAGGCATCATTTTGTTTTCCAATTTATATTTACTTGTACTTTTTTATTCGTTTGTGACTATAATATGCATATGTGGTAATTTTTCCCTTATAAATTGGTGTGCCTCTCTTAAAATTTATCTTTCAATTTATTATTATTATTTTTTTTATTATTTTTTTAATAATTAATTTTTTTTTTTTTGGTTTATTTCTTTATTTCTTTGTGACATATATATCAATTTGGCATCATCTATTAAATTGATTGTAAAACTTCCCTTTTGAGCTTGAATTTGTAGACTCCACTTACAATATTTATATTTATTTTTATTTCTTTATTCTTTTGTGACCTGTTCCATAAACAAGCCATTTGAATTTATATTGAAGGTCGGCCAAAGTGCTAAAAGTGTCTTTATATATATATATATATATATATATATATTATATTATATATATATATATATATGTATATATATTTGTGGGTTTTTTATTTGCCTGTTTATTTCTTTATGATTATTTAGGCTGTGACATATATATCACTAAGGCACTATTTTGTAATTAATTTTTTCTCAATTTATATTTATATTTATTTTTATTTCTTTATTCTTTTGTGACCTGTTTCATAAACAAGCCATTTGAATTTATATGAATGTCGGCTGAAGTGCTAAAAGTGTCAATCTCCCATATAAATGTTTGCTCCTCCCACAATTTTTTCTATGCTTACTATATATATGTATATGTATATATATATATATGTATATATATGTATATATATATGAATATGTATGTATGTATGTTTATTTTTGTAACCTATATATTGCCTTGATCTGTCCTTTCACTCCAGTGTTCCTGAGGTTGTCATTAGACGAAAGCGCTTGAGCACCCCTTTGTGTTTCTTTTTTCCTTCGTGGTTTTATTCATCATATATATATATATATATATATATATATATATTAGTGGTGGACCGGATGTCAGTTTTTCAACATATGCGGATGCGGATCTTTAATTTCAATATCCGCGGATGCGGATGCGGATATTTAGTTAATCTATCAATATAATATAGAATTATGAATATATGACATAATTTTTCACATTTCGTGATATTACTATTATGGCAGGCAATGCATGAGAATTAAAATTAATATTAATGTTTTCATTATGATAAAAATAACTTTCTCAAGAGTTTCAGCCACAGAAAATTAAATGAAACAAGTTTCATTCAATTTTCTGTGTTACCAGCTATTTATATTTTGAGGTTTATATATTTGTTTGTTCATTAATAATTAATTAATACTTTACATGAAATGTGCATGACTGGGCCTTATAAGCTACTTTATAACCTAATTTAATTGTAAATTGCATAATTTATTAGAGGGAATATCCGCATAACATCCGCAGTCAGAAGTGCGGATGCGGATGTTAAAATTTATGCTGATGCGGATATCCGTCCACCACTAATATATATATATTCCTCAACTTCTTTGGTGTTTTACATTACATGTTAGAGTTGAATTAATTTTTTATTTGTTAAATTTTTCGAAATGAACAGTAAACTTTTCATAACTATCGTATGCATGGTACAAAAGATAAAGACGAATATAACTAAAATATTTCTCTGAACGAATACTTATGAGCGTCACTGTATGCATCTTACACACTACATAATCCTTTAAAAATTATGAGTAAAATAAATACATTTTTAAGAGACTCTGAGTCCCCTGGGGATCAGAGATGGAAACGGGTCACCAACCTTGACCCGTGACCCGTGTGACCCGTCCAGCACCTCACCCGTGACCCATTTGACCCGTGACCCACTTTAGGTCAGTAAACTCGCTGACCTAAACAATACATTGAACAAAACGTTTTCAAAATACATCAGAAAGTAAACGTTTTTCGAAATACAAAATCTCTATTTTGATACACAAATACAAGCTGACTCACACACGAGTTTCTATTTCATAAAACAGTAGCAATTACTTCAGTAAAAAGTAACTTAGAAATTCTTGTAATACTCCAAAGCGATGCACAATGATTCTATGCTTCCGGTGCCAGCACTGCGCGCTGTGGACGTATGATATTACTTGCGTTGAATGTGCTGAAATGCCTCTCCCAGTAGCAGCTACATACCTGCATCACAAACACAGACCTAGCTAACTGAATAATGTGAACACTGCTTCTCTGGTACACATCAGTGTTTCAAGTCACTGCCAGTGTTGCCACTTACTGTTTATATGATGTAATCTTTACTGCGTAACTGCATCTCAGCTTTTAGCGTAAAGCTATACGGGTAATCTATGACAAAGTGATTTGTAACTGTAACGATGTACAAGCTGTCGACACGCAGAACCATACGAGTTTTTAAAATTAGAATGGAAATTTGTGCCCCAATTAATCACAGCATTGACCCGCCTTGACCGCTCCTGGGTCAGGCGGGTCATCATCATGACCCGTGACCCATCTCGACCTCTCTTGAATTCACTCCCAAGTGACCCGCAGACCCGTGACCCGTTGGCCTGTTTCCAACTCTGCTGGGGTGGGGACCATAAATGTCACCACTTCTGGTTCTGCTACTACCCATTCGAGATGTCATGAACCTCTGCCTGATTCACTTTTCATAAACTTCTGCAACATTCGTGGCCTTTCCTCAAATTTTCAATCTACAGGGTGGTCCAAAAGTCCCTATCTATTTTGCTGAAATAATGATAGTTCTATTTTATTTTCTACAGGTCATAGATGATGATGGATGTACAAGAACGCGTGATGGTTGTAACACTACATATCCAAGGGAAGAAGTGCAAAGAAATTCGAGAAAAATTCGAAAGATTTCACAAACTACGACCTACAGACAAAGCAATTCGCGAGCTGGTCAATAAATTTAAAAGAACAGGATCTGTTCATGATGAGGCAAGATCTGGACGTCCAGGTACCTCTCAAGAAAATGTCGAATTGGTAAGAGATGCCTTTGAAACAATTCCTAGAATGTCAACTCGCACAGCATCACGTAGGCTGACAGAGCTGGGCAGTAACGCGTTACAAGTAACGGCCGTTACATAACGCGGTACTTTTTTAGTAACGGTAGTGGTAACGGCATTACATTTCAAATCAAGTAACTCTTTCAGTAACGACGTTACTTTTTTAGGGAAATACATTCGTTAGTCGTTACTCGTTACTTTTTTATCGTAGATCGCAATTAGTTTCTTTCGATCCTCACTCATTATTCATTAACCGTTAAAAATTTGTCCCTTCTCTATGAGCGAGGTGTGCATGTTAGCCGTTGGCATGCTGGCAGCCTACCCCCATCCACCCTCTCCCCCTACACTGACAGCACTGTCAAAGTAAAAAGGCGAAGAACCCTGGAGCAGGGAGGGACCTAAGTTCAACAGAGGTTTCGTCATTCCTCTCACCTGGGCCTTCACGGCACGTTAGCTCTGCATCCTTCCCATCCACTAACTTTAAAAATGTTTATTAAACTTAACACTCCTATACCATCTAGTGCCGCTGTTGAGCGGGTTTTTTCAGTAAGGAAGGATATACTGCGTCGGAAACGAGGCTCGCTCTTAGATGCAACTTTTGAGAAGCTTGTTTTCTTAAAGGCCAATAAAGATCTTTTGAATAATAGTTCTTAAGTTTGTATATTTAGCTAATAAATTTCAATTATCATTGCCATGCACAATAACTCATTTGATTTTCTTTGTATTTCGTATTATTGTTTTGCAAAACTAAACTTTCCTGGTATATTCTAGCATTGGTAAATTAGTATCAATAGTATGCTAAATCCTCTGTTATGTTGCAATTCCTAGTAATAAATCTTGCAGTAATTTTGTTTCACGTTTTTTGAAAATATTATGCCTTATAAGTCATAACAACGCAATGAAGGCATGCACAGGCTTCATAGCCTATGCATTAATCAGTGGATACAAACCAACACATACTCGCACAAGCGAATGTTTATATAATATAATATTTTATGTATATATAAATTATAATATACCTATGCATATAACTTATATACTATATTTACATTTCATTAAAAGTAACGGTTACGAGTAACGGTGCCGTTACTCGTTACTTTTTAAAAATGGTAACTGTAACGATAACGGCGTTACATTTAGACTGTAGTAACGGTAACGGTAACGGCATTACATTTATAAAGTAACGAGCACAGCACTGTAGACTGAGCATACCAAAAACGATTGTTCTAAGGATTTTAAAACCAACATTAAAAAAGAAAAGTTACCATATTCAAACGTTACACGAGTTACACGAAGAGGATTATCCAAGACGAGCCGCCATGTGCACAGAATTGACTGAAAAAATCATACCGAAAACTTATTAAACCACATTCTCTTCAGCAATAAGGCGACATTCCACACATGTGGAAAGGTTAATCGACATAATTGCCGTATCTGGGCTAGTGATAAATCAACCGAATTCTACGAATGGGAGAAAGATTCTCCCAAAGTTAATGTCTGGTTTGGTGTCACAAGATCGAAGATTTACGACCTTTTTTCTTTGCAGAAACTACGGTAACAGGGGGGCCAATTTATTTTGACATACTTCAGCAGTTTCTTGAACTCCAGCTTCGTTCAGATGGCATTCTCGACACTATTGTCTTTCAACAAGATGAAGCTCCATGTCACTCTGCAAACATCGTTCGGGTGTACCTTGATGAATTCTTACCAGATCGCTGGATTGAACGTGGTGGAAACAGGCCCTGGGCAGCAAGATCTCCGGATTTAACACCACTTGTTTGCGTGGGGCTTTATAAAGTCTGAGGTTCACAAAACAAAAGTTACAGACCTACAGGATCTGCGAACCCACATTGTCGCGGCAGTCGTTAAAATAACCCCAGAGATGCTTGAGAATGTGTTCCGCAATGCAGTGGACAGATTTGAAATTTGCAGAAACACTGATGGTGCTCACGTCGAATCTTAGACCTAAACTTGATAAATAAATCTACATCTAATTATGTTACTACATTTTTATCCTAAAATACTATTAGTTCAGCAAAATAGATAGGGACATTTTGGCCACCCTGTACTGAACACCATCTCTCCTCCAAATCTAACCTCTTCCTCACTTAAACTCGGGTGTCTGGAACAAGTGACAGCAACCCCTTTTCTGTACCCTCCTACTTTCTCATACTCAGTTTCATTCCAAAGGTGGATGTTGCGTAGTACAATGGCCTAACTTGCTCTCGTATTCCCGAACTTGAATCTTCGAATTCTGTACCCTCTGGCTACGGTTCACATGCCAATCTCAAACTAAATACATCTGCGCTGGCTACCTTTATCCTAATTCTACTGACTATCCAAAACTCTTTGACTACCTCACTTCCAAAGTGGAAAACATTCTATTCCACTCTCATTTCACCGAAATCTCCATTTTGGGTAATTTCAATGTTCACCACCATATTTGGCTTTCCTTCCATTTCAGTGACATCCTTGGTGAACTAGCTTACAACTTTTCTATCCTGAATGACCTACAGCAGATTGTACGGCACCCTACTCGTAAACCCGATCACCTTGGAGATAGGCCCAACATTTTGGATTTATTTTTCACCGCTCATCCTTCTTCTTACTCTACAAACATTTTCCTCCGTTGGGCTCCTCCGACCACAATCTAATGTCTGTTTCCTGAACTATCGCTTCACTTCTGTCTGGATTCTCCCATATTCCATATGGAGGCGTACATTCCATATTATTTTCCTACTACTAATGCAAACAAACCTTAGTTTAACTTTGTTTGTTCTAATGCTACCCGCAACAGACAGGAGACTTTCAGAAGACATCGTCGCCATCCATCTCCTGGCTCTCACTCAATTTACAGTTCTGCCAGGAATAATGTAAAATCTGTTCTTCGACTCGCCAAAAATTCTTTCATTAGATAAAAGTGTGGAAACCTATCCAATTCTAATTCTTCTCGCTCTTTCTGGCACCTAAACAAAAACCTTTCCAACAACTTTACTTCTTTCCCCTCCTTTTTTCCATTCTGATTTAATTATATCTAAAAGTGGAATCTCTTCCAAAGATGTTCTTCCTGCCCTATATGGGCTCAATTTTAGGAAGGTGTCCCTCCTGTTGTTCTCAAGAACCGTGCATCTGAACTGACACCCT